>JAFEMH010006872.1:0-70000 GCA_022495995.1 Adenophora triphylla var. japonica | reverse complement strand
GGGAAGTTCCCCTTTTATAATCTCCGGACTTGAAAATTAATCCAATTTTGTTGATTGTTTACAAATGGCTTTGAGGTGGTGGATGATGGGAAGGATTGTCGGATGATTGTTAGCACATGGGCTGCTACTTTCTTTTGCACCGAAAGTAGCTCTGGTAATGAGATGTTACACCACATTTTCTTGGTCTTCTTGTTACCACCTTTTCTCATTCTCCGGTCATAATTGTATCAAGGTAAAAAGTCATCATTGTCATTATCGTTTTTTTCCTCTAGGTAAAATGAGGCGGTGCTATTGATGCAACTGCTGAGTTCTAATAGAATTTGTTTCATATCTACTTCTGATGTACATTTTTCTCTTTGCCATTAATTGTTGTTTCTTCGCAAGGAATTGTTCACTTTTTGATACTTGTTGAAGAGCAACAATTTTGGAAAAATGGGGATTTTTCTTAAAATATTCTGTAACTGCTTTTGTTCCACAATTGGCAGGGTCAGTTTTGTACCACCATTTTATTTTGAACCTTCGTACAAGGGTCGGCAACATTGTCGTATCTAAATGTTCATCATTCGCATGATATTATGTCATAAAAATCCAAGTGACTTGAAAATTGTGACAAAAGAGGAGCCATGTGGAGCATGAAAAAATGTGATCTGGAAATTTTCAATTGTTTTTGAATTGTTCAAATGCTTCACTAACATTGTTAGGGCAATGGTTTTATCCATTTCATAAGTTTTTCACCACTTGTGAAAACCAATATGGTGTATGGTAAGGGAGATGTGGACTGAAGTAGAAAAAGAATGAAATTGAAAATGAATCATTTTGTTTATAAAATGCTCGAGTCCTGGTAGCAATATTGTCCCTGTAATTAAAATTGGATACCGAGTTTATCAGACTGGAAAGTTCTCTTGGTTTGTTTGGTTCCATGCCCCAATCAGAGACTGTTAATATTTTTAAAATAAGAATTTTGCAATAACAAATCTTTGACCGATTTTCTTTATCAAATGTGTATTGAAACTTAAATGAATTTGTTTGTGTTAAAATATTTTCATAAAATATTTGGTTTTTCCAAAATTGTCCGGTAAATATTGGTGATGAACAGGTAAAAGTAACTCTGAAAATTGATAGGGATGCAAGTTTTTGATCATTTCAAAAGATTCTAATTCAAGATTGCAAATATAATCTTCATTTGGTTTGTAAATATAGTTGCAAAAAGGGGAATGTTTTGGGTATTGGCTTTGTGCTGCTAATTTTGCAAAAGAATTTTGGATTTGTTGGGTAAACCCGAATTGTCCAATTGTTAGGGTTTGTTTAAAGGTGGGTGTCTTCTGTGTAATAGATGATGATGGTTTAGATGGACCAGTTGGAGAAATGATGGAAAATCTATTTTCTATTTTTGGTTTTTTATCTGGGATATACAGGGGTGGTCTGAAAGCAGGTCTGAATTGTGAGGCGGTGGGTTGGATTGTGTAATTGTTTTCACATTTCTTCTTTTGTTTATGTTGTTGATTTGTTCTTAGGAGAATCATTCTTCGTAGGGGTCGTTCCCCTAATCATCGTCCCTGCAAAAATTCACTAATTAGAAAATCAGGAATAGAATTTTAATTACGTGAGATATGAATGATTTCAAAGTCAAAAATAGATAAAAGTGTTTGCCATCTTGCAAGTATTTGTTTAGCAGCTAAGTTCTTCAAATCTTTTTGCAATACATCTTTCGCTTCTTTACAATCGACTTTGGTAGTAAACTTTTGGTTTAGTAAATCATCTTTGAATTTAGTTATACATAAAACAATTGAGAGTATTTCTTTTTTAATTGTTGAATAATTTTTTTGAGTTGTGTTCCGAATTCCTGAATGGTATCTTATTATTTGATCTTGGCCTTTAATAGTTTGTCTGAGGATTCCGTCATATCCTATTTCGGAGGCATCTGTTTCAACGATCTTTGGGGCATGTTGGTCACAAAGGGCCAATATCGGAATAGATTTTTCTCTATGAGTAGTACTACTTTTGTATGTTCATTTGTTCAAGGGAGGGGGTTTTTCTTTAACCTATCAAAAATTGGTTTACAAATTTTTTTAGATTAGGAAAAAATTCAGCCACATAATTTAAAGATCCTAAAAATCTTTGTAACTGGTTTCTATCTTTTATTTTATCTAGGAATTTGTGAGCAAAATCAATTGATCGTTGTATTAGTATGATTGTACTATTAGTAATTTTGTGACCTAGAAATCTTATTTTAGTTTGGTACAGTTTCATTTTTGTCTTTTAGAAGACTAATCCATTTCTTTTTACAATTTCATAGGGAATACTTAAATGTTTTTCATGTTGTTCTAAATTATCGCCGAATATTAAAACGTCATATATATAAACTATTATGAAAGTGTATGGATTGAATATTTCGTTCATAATATTTTGAAACTCATTTGGAGCATTCTTTAATCCAAACGATATTATATTCCACTAATATTATCCAAAAGGGACAGTAAAAGTTGTTTTGTACATGTCTTTTTCTGCAATTTGTATTTGCCAAAAAACCAGACTTTAAATCAAAATTTGAAAATACTTTATCATTTGTAATCTTTTTAAAAGGTCTTGTTTATTAGGGATTTGGTATCTTATCCACCGGAGGGCTATGTTTAATGTTTTGTAATTTATAGCTAGTCTAGGTGCACCTCTTTCGATTTCAGCATTTTTATATACATAAAAAGCGGGGCACTATGGTGACTTACTTTTCCTAATTAATTTTTTATTTAGGAGATCTTGAATTCCTTTTTTGCAATACTCTAATAGTTCTTGGTTCATTTCTATTGGACGTGCTTTTGTTGGACTTAATTTTTCATTAAAATATTTTTCATATGGTAATGTTACTACGTGTTTTTCCGGTCATAGAATGCAGTTGGGAGGTACGAACATAAATCTTTTTCGAACTTATTTTTAATATCTTCTATTTTTATTTTATATTTTTCGTCTCTATTGCATTATTTGAAAATTAGAATCAAGCATATGTTGATATGTTGCATATGTTGGTAAGTTTCCCGTAAAATTAAAATGTCCCTACTTTTCGAAAGTTCAATTCTTCAATTTTGTATTTTACGACTATGTAAAAATTGCGATTAATTTATTCAATTTATTTTATCAAATTACCTTATCAAAATCTTAGAAAAAAACCAATTTTATTTGGAAAAAAAATTAGTTTGTAAAAATGCACAGTGGCATTTCAATAAATAACTAGAACTTTTTAAAAAACGCACGGTAGCATTTTTGTAAATAACTGGAACTTATTTTTTAAATGACGTGGTGCATTTTCGTAAATATTTGAAACTTTTTAACACCTCTGGCACTATTTAACTGCATATGACCGATTAACAATAACACTTGCAATAGAAAACACCAACTTGCATAATTTTACACAAGACCACAGACCTCTGACACTGAAAAATAGATTACTGTTTTTGAAAAAGTGTCAGTTAATTACAAAAATGTAATCGCGCATTTAAAATAAAATTCCAGTTAATTACGTAAATACCAGCGTGCATTTTTAAAACTAGTTTTTCCTGCGTAACTGCTAAAGTTTAACTGTGAAATACAAAAGATACGTTGGTTGATTAATTTCTTAACGCTGACAATGGTTTATGTGTATTTCTGGCACTATTTAACTGCATATGACCGATTAACAATAACACTTGCAATAGAAAACACCAACTTGCACAATTTTACACAAGACCACAGACCTCTGACACTGAAAAATAGATTACTGTTTTTGAAAAAGTGTCAGTTAATTACAAAAATGTAATCGCGCATTTAAAATAAAATTCCAGTTAATTAAGTAAATACCAGCGTGCATTTTTAAAACTAGTTTTTCCTGCGTAACTGCTAAAGTTTAACTGTGAAATACAAAAGATACGTTGGTTGATTAATTTCTTAACGCTGACAATGGTTTATGTGTATTTCTGGCACTATTTGTACATGTATATATATATATATATATATATATATATATATATATATATATATATGAGTGAGTGAGAGAGAGAGAGAGAGGCAGATCAATCTGATATAAGGAATTCCAAGTTAATTTATCAGACTGCTACCAATCAAAAAATCTCGTTTATCTAAATTTTAAGAACATGGTAAGACCAAATCGATTATGTCAAACAATTTTTGCTCAATTTTGATGGAGTGAACTAGTTAGTTAGGTTCCCTAAAAAATTAACCATCGATTTGGTCTTACCATGTTCTTAAAATTTAGATAAACGAGATTTTTTGATTGGTAGCAGTCCGATAAATTAACTTGGAATTCCTTATATCAGATTGATCTGTCTCTCTCTCTCTCTCTCACTCATATATATATATATATATATATATATATATATATATATATATATATATAAGGAATTCCAAGTTTATCTAAGGAATTCCAAGTTAATTTATCGGACTGCTACCAATCAAAAAATCTCGTTTATCTAAATTTTAAGAACATGGTAAGACCAAATCGATTATTTCAAACAATTTTTGCTCAATTTTGATGGAGTGAACTAGTTAGTTAGGTTCCCTAAAAAATTAACCGATCTTATCTATATGTAAATATAAAAACTAAAGTGCGTAGAGCACTTCCTAAAACTTTTCCCTCACAAAATCTCTCCTAGACACAATAGTGATTAGATACATTTCTCTCAAACTTTCTTTATGGATGTAATAAATACAAAATAATGACATCACAACTATCTATAACTTTAATTAATGTCTGCAACTTTAATTGGTGTTATAATTTATGCAATTAGTAATAATTATTCCCCCTCCCCCTCCATTTACTATTTTAACTCTAATCATCTTGTATTTCTCCGAGAACATATCTTGGTTTACAAACAATAATAATTTAAAAATCATGTTTTTATGATTATTTGTTTTTATTTTACAAATTTTCATAGTATAAAAACGTTCTTTTCTTCGCGAGCATTTCCTCAAAATACTCAGTGAATTTTTGGACGGGTTCCGTTCCCTCTTTCATCTGGATAGAAGTATTTTATGAATATTCTATTTTAAACTCTATTTTTATTGACCAATCAGAATTGCCACCCAGGGTGTATAATTGCCTTAAAAGGTATACTATACATACCTTACTAGACCTTTCGAATAACAGTCAAGAAGATCTTATGAAAATGGAACAAATTTATGATGATTAAATTAATTTAATTTGAAAAAAAAAACAAAAAAAAACATATTGAGCGTATTTTAAAAAAATGCTTGAATAAAGTTGAACAAAATACAAGGATTATTATACTTATTTATCTCAAAAAATGTTTTTCTATTTTGAGTAGGTCTCCGCAGAAACGCATTTCTCCATAAGTTATGGAGAAACGAGTTTTTCCAAAAAAAAATATTATAATTTTTTTTTTTGCATTCATTAAAAAAACTTCTGGATATCAGTCTCAAAGGTTCTGGATATCCTGAACCCTTTGATCATGATATCCAGAAGTTATGTTAGAATGAGACCAACACATACCAACTTTCTGGTCATGGCCTTCACTCTTTTCTGGATATACTTTTCACTGTTTTCTGGATATACTTTTCACTGGTTTCTGGATATAGATTTGGCCAAGATCATGGTCAATACAAAATTTCTGGATATCCTTTCTCTTAATTTCTGGATATACTTTTTAGTGATTTCTGGATATATATACTTGGTGAAGGCCAAAGGCCAAGGCCATGGGCCAAGGCCAAGGGCTAAGACAAGGTCATGAGTAATACAAATTTTCTGGATATCAACTTAAAAAGATTCTGGATATCACTTTCAAAGAATTCTGGATATCCAGAACATTTAATATTGATATCCAGAAGCCTTTCAACGATGGAAAAAACCCGTTTCTCCATAAATTATGGAGAAACACGTTTCTCCCTAGATTTTGGCTTCTACTTTTCTTTGTTTATTCATTCCAACTTAGTAATTATTGTACTTATTAATGCCCTGCTTAATAGTTGATTGATTGAATTTCCACTAGAATTTGCTTATGTCAAAATTGTGGAGTATCAAGAAACCACCATTTTTAACAATTTAATCAAATCAATAAACAAAGCAAATTTAAAAGTCATATCTGCTACTATATAAAGTTGTCAATGCACTACAAAAAAATCTATTTATTGCAACAAAAATTTGCAATGACAATATTTTATCGTTGCAAAAAATATCTTTAGCAACTACCTTAAAGAGTCGTTGCTAAAGAAAGGGAAAAAAATAAAAGTAATTAAAAAACCCCTTTCAAGTATAACCAAAAACAATCGGTCTCTTCCAATTCCCCCACTTTCATTCTCTCTAACGCTCCGTCTCTCTCTCTCTCTCTCTCGAGAACTCTCTCTACAACAGACGACCATCCATCTTAACCTTCACCTTCATCTTCATCTATTCTGGCCATCTTTCTTGGCGACAAATTAAGAGATCAACTGATCTCTCTTCGCTCATTCTCCCTTCGACCTTCTTTATCTAAATTTCAGAAAGGTTGAAACCCTAGATGTTCTCCGAAAAAATTATTTTTTACTTCGGAGTAAATCAATTACTTTTCTTGCTCGATTTGTGATTTACATCTATTTCTATTTTGTTTTCGGGAATTGGGTTCGAGTGGCTCTCTACATATTCGTTTCCCCCACTATTTTTTTTTTGCTATATTTTGGTTTAATATTGATTATTTTAATCTTTTTTGTTTTCATGATGGTTGTTTTTGTGTTATGATGAAACTAGGGTTTCAAATCAGCAATTTCAGCTTCAATTTCAATATCATTGTGAGTACTCCTTTTTTGTTTCTTTTGTTATTAAACTTTAGTCTTCAATTGATAGTCATATACCTCTTATCCTACCATTTTTGAAATTATTTGGGTGGTGTGATTGATTTTTCTCTCATGGATATACTGTTTTGAATGAAGTTTAATTTTAATGATTCATGTGTAATTGGTTAATGGGTTGAATTATCATTATCGTAATAAATCGGCTAGTGACGCAGCACGGAAGCACGATAGATTCGTGATTAGCGCACTAATCACAAGAACTCTTCAAGCGAAGAATCCTCAAACACAAGAACTGGAATCCACCGGTGATAATCTGAAATCCACTAGGAATTAAGAGAAAAACTCTTGAAATCAATAATATCAAAAACTAAGTTTAACAATGCCCTAAAGATGTTTAAATACTCTCTCAAAACCCTAGCACAAAACCTAAAACGAAATAGCAAACCAAAGACTAAAATACCCCTAATTAAAATAATTTTTAAAACAGTAATAATTAAATTAAACGCAAACACTGTAATCCTCCCGTCAGTTGATGAGGCATCCGCCTGGAGCCAGCTCAGGCGCCCGCCTAGAGCCAGCTCAAGCGCCCGCCTGGGAACCAGAAACTCGTGGTGTTGCAGTAGCTCGGAGAGGCGCTCGCCTGGGGAAAGCGAGGCGCACGCCTGGGATCTTTCTACTGTTCCACACCTGGGATCTTCCCTCTGTTCCTCCTACATCAGACACCCATTCTTCAAAAGAACTCGACCCCGAGTTCTCGTCTGATATTTGGCAAGATCCGCCCAGAAGAACAAATACTTTTAATAAATCAATACTCTTCTCGTCCTCGAAAAGAAAATTAATACTTTTCTGTCCCAATGAAACAAATGTTTAGAGTAATTTTTTTTTCCAGAGGTGCAAGTAAGCCACGTTTTGAATGCCCAAGTTTATGATTTGATGGACTCAACTGCAAGCAACCCACAACCACGCAACACTGATTGACCATGATGATTCATCCCAACAAATGCCACGAGTGGGATCTCATATTTATTTGATAAATATGTATTATCGAAAAATATTACGTCGCTGAAGTAACCAACTACACCTAGCATCAACCCATATCACATTACTCAAACCCCCTTTCTTCAGATTAAGCTGATCTGGACGATCAGAAGAGTCCCTGGCTTCTCTTTCACTGGTATTGAAATTTCCACCACCACCTGTATCAATCACAAGTACCCTGTACAGCTTTATTGTTCTTCCTTCAGATCAGAATTGGACTGCAGCTTCTTCTTTGTTCTGTTGCCCATATTCTTGATAGACTTGTGTGCCTTCGCACCTAGCAAGTGGTTATGTTCCAAAGCAACTTCAAGAATTCTCCACCTCTTAGAGTCTACTAATCTCATTCTCACCATTTCAGGACAACTAGCTCTCGTTTCTTTCCTTAACCGATTCACATCTTTAACCCTCTTGAATCCCTGACTGCTGCAACAAAGTACTGCACCGTACTTTTCTCGACTATTTCGTTTGAACCATGAAATTTTCATCCTCACACGAAACCCCGCCTCCTTGGCATAACAATTATAATAGTTGTAAGCATCATCATATGACTCAAATTCCATACCCACAGCAGGTGCCACAAACTCCATGCTTGCTTCAGGAACACCATTTTGACATAATAGTTGTAAGCATCATGATATGACTCAAATTCCATACCCACAGCAGGTGCCACAAACTCCATGCTTGCTTCAGGAACACCATTTTGACAGTCAAAATCTATTTGACATCTTCCATACTAAAGAAAGAGATATTTCGAATAAAGCAAATCTTTTCTCATTTATGGAAGAAAGAAGAAAACGTGTCCACCCCATTGAAACAAGAGCCCTCAAAAGAAGAACCCTAGAACACAATATACTGGAATCTACCAGCGATAATCTGGAATCCACCATGAATTAAGAGAAAACTCTTGAAATTAAATATCATAAAATGAGTTTAACAATGCCCTAAAAGTGTTTAAATACTCTCTTCAAACCCTAACACAAACCCAAAACGAAATAGTAAACCAAAGACTAAAATATCCCTAATTAAATAAACCAAAAAATAGTAATAATAAAATTAAACAAAACATCAGTATTCCTCCTGTCTGTGAGGCGCCCGCCCCGGATATGGTGAGGCGCCCGCCCTGGTCCCAGAAGGTTGAGCTGTTGGCCTGTTTGCGTTGTCTGTTGCGTTGCTTGCTGCTAGTACCATAACTTCTTGGGCTGTTGGAATTGTTCTCTTGGGCTGTTGGAATTGTTGTTGAACTATATCCTCCTCCCCTTCTTGCCTCGTATCACCTCCTACATCAGTCACCCATTCTTCAAAAGAACTCGACCCCGAGTTCACATTCGATGTTTGAACAGAGTCATTCCATCGAAATAAATACGTTGAATAAAATCGCCCCTTTTGCAAGAGTTGAGGTAAACCAATTTTGTCCGGATAAAATTGAAAACTATCAATCCCATCCATCCGTTGATCGTCCTCCCCATTCTCCCCATGATCGAATATAAAAATATCATCAACAAAAATATCGCCCCATATAAAATTTGATTTTGCAACAAACCAATTAATTCGGACTTCATCCTTCACCTTGAATTCAATAGGGGCATGAACAGGTATGAAAACATCTGCAGTAACAATAGGACTGCATACCTTAACTACGTCACCGTTGCAGCTTCACCCAGAACATCTTCTGTCGCTTCAACAAAGCTGAAAACATCTGCGGCTACACCAACAGCCTTCTTTTCAACAGCTTCGTCATTGACATCAGGAATAATCTTGTCGTTAATAGGAACTATTTGGGCAGTAATTTTGTCAACAACAAGGCTGTTTTCGTCCTCAAGACGTTTCAATTCCGCCTCCCTTTGTGCCTCCAAACGCTGAATTCTTTTCATATAAAGATCGATTTGGACATCACATCGTTTGGCTTCTGCCCAAACAGCATCCCTTTCGTTGCGATACCTATCCACCCAAAACTAATGACTTGCCTGAAGTCGGCCGCTTTGAATCTCAGATTCAAAAAAAAGCATCAAGTCATTCTTATCTTCGGCCTCCTTATCAAGTTTATTAAACTTTATGGAAAATATTCTTACCTGAAAACGATCAAACTTCAGACGCATACCGATCTTCTCAAGAAGTGATTTTTCTTCTCCATCATTGGTGGTTAAGCCATCGATATCTGCCTTTGTTGCTCGATCCCCCATAACACTACCAGAAATCACATTTTAGGCGACAAAAAAATTGGTCGCCTTATCTTGAAATCCGTCGCAACAAACATACGGCGACCAATTTTCGTCGCCAAAGATTGGCCACACAAACCTCTTGGCCTCAGGTTTTAGGCGACGAAATTTACGTTTGGTCGCCTAAAAGTGTTCTTTGGCGACAAAGTAATTTGGTCGCCTAAAAGTGTTCTTTGGCGACAACGTATCTTGGTCGCCTAAGTAACCAAATTAAGGCCACGAACTACATTTGGTCGCCTAAAAGTTTTCTTTGGTGACAAAGTATTTTGGTCTCCTAAGTAACCAAATTAAGGCCACAAATTTACATTTGCTCGCCTAAAAGTGTTATTAATTTTTTAAAATTTTCTTTTTTCAATATTTATTTTTGATATATCAAAATTATATATATATATATATATATATATATATATATATATATATATATATATATATATATATATATATATATATATATATATATATATATATATATATATATATATATATATATATACATATATACATACATATATATATATATATATACATATATACATACATATATATATACATATATACATACGTATATATCTACATATATATTTATATATATATACATACATATATATGTATGTATATATATATATATATATACATACATATATATGTATATATATATGTATATATATATATATATATATATATATATATATATATATATATATATATATATATATATATATATATATATATATATATATATATATATATATATATATATATTTGTATTGACAAATCAGTCCCTTAAGTTCTATTATTGACAAATTAGTCCCTTAAACTTCCCTTATACCACAACCACCATCAACCACCACCAACCACCATCTCAATCACCGGCGCCACCATCCCTCTACCATCACCACCATCACTAACAACAACACCAAAAAACCAAACCCATTAATTTTAAACAAAAATAGAATAAATTAAGTTTCTTCAAAACAAAAATCAAAACGAAATTAAAGAAAAAAAATCTGAGAGAGAGACGGAGTGTGTGGAGAGATTGAAGAAATCAAAATGAAATTGAAGAAACGCCGTTTGGTCGCCATCGCCGGAGATGATGACGGAGAGACGTAGACGGAGAGAAGGAGATGACCCAGATCTGTGGCGAAGACGGCGTTGGGGAGGGCATGAGGGTGATGGAGAAGCAGCACAGTCGAGGGGGAGAGCCGAATTGAGGGGGAAAGGGAGGGGTGGGATTCCGGCCGGTGATGGGTCTGTCGTCTGTTGTGGAGAGATAGAGAGAGAGAAATTGAGGAGGCGTGGAGAAAGAAATTGAGGAGGATTTGGTTTTGTTTTGTGAAAAGATTTGAAAGTGTGTGAGTAAGAAATTTGGACCGTTGATTTAATAGGAATGGATGGTTGAGATGGTGATCCAAGTGAAATAATTTGTTAAAATGTGAGCCATTGAATTCAACTTGAATGTGTTATTATATATGGCTAAGATGAAGATCCATGTGAAAGAAAATGACTTAATAATAAATGATAATAATGATACTTAATTTTTTTATTTGAAAAAATATTTAATTCATTTAAAATCTAATAAAATTATTTAATAATAATAATTGTATAATAAATGTAAATGCTTAGTACTACAATAATAATTAGTAATAACGTTATAATAATTGATATAAAAAATAATTTATAATAATAATAATTTAAACTATAAAATAATATTATGCCTAATATCAATAATAATAATATTTATTATTAATAATATTTATTAATGAATTATTAATAATATAATTGATTAATTATTTAATATTAATATTAATTATATAAACAGTAATAAGGGCACATATTTGTAACTCATTTTCCATTTGGATTTTGAGGAATATCATAGAGATGAAAAACACTTTAAATGTCATTTAGAATGTAGAAAATAATATTTTAGCCATTGTTAATTAGTGTTTTTTTTTTTAAAAAGTTATATAAAAAAAGATAGAAAAAAACTAAACAAATGAAAGTATATAGAAGAAAAGTCAAAAGAGGGACGGACTACCCTATATTTATTTCTTATTTTTTTTTATTTTTTCTTGTCTAGAAATTAATATTTTACCCTTTGTTAATTAGTGTTTTTTTTTAAAGTTATATAAAAAAAGATATAAAAAAACTAAACAAATGAAAGTATATAGAAGAAAAGTCAAAAGAGGGATGGACTACCCTATATTTATTTTTTATTTTTTTTAAATTTTTTATTGAATAGAAAATAATATTTTAGCCATTGTTAATTAGTGGTTTTTATTTAAAAAAATGTTATATAAAAAAAGATAGAAAAAAACTAAACAAATGAAAGTATATAGAAGAAAAGTCAAAAGAGGGACGGACTACCCTATATTTATTTTTTATTTTTTTTAAATTTTTTATTGACTAGAAAATAATATTTTAGCCTTTGTTAATTAGTGGTTTTTTTAAAAAAAAGTTATAAAAAAAAGATAGAAAAAAACTAAACAAATGAAAGTATATAGAATAAAAGTCAAAAGAGGGACGGACTACCCTATATTTATTTTTTATTTTTGTTAAATTTTTTATTGACTAGAAAATAATATTTTAGCCATTGTTAATTAGTGGTTTTTTTTTTTTTAAAGTTATATAAAAAAAGATAGAAAAAAACTAAACAAATGAAAGTATATAGAAGAAAAGTCAAAAGAGGGACGGACTACCCTATATTTATTTTTTATTTATTTTTAAATTTTTTATTGACTAGAAAATAATATTTTAGTCTTTGTTAATTAGTGGTTTTTTTAGAAAATGTTATATAAAAAATGATAGAAAAAAACTAAACAAATGAAAGTAGATACCAACTTTAAAGGCGACCAAGAGTCAAAATAGTGGCCTAAACTCTGTTTAAGGCGACCAAGATTCCAAACAGTCGCCTATATTATGTTTGAGGCGACCAAAAGAAAAATTTAGTCGCCTAAACACTGTTGTTTGAAGCGACCACATAATAGTCGCCTAAACTCTGTTTAAGGCGACCAAGATTCCAAAAATTCGCCTAAACTGTCTTTAAGGCGACCAAGATTCAATATAGTCGCCTAAATTATTTTTGAGGCGACCAAAGCAAAATTTAGTCGCCTAAACTCTATTGTTTGAGGCGACCACATGCGAATAGTCGCCTAAAATATGTTAAGGCGGCAAATATTTTATTTGGTCGCCTAAAATATGTTAAGGCGACTAGGCTTTGTTTTGGTTGCCTAAAGATTGTTTAGGCGACCAATTTTTTTTTGGTCTCCTTAGATTGGTCGCCTAAAATGTGATTTCTAGTAGTGAATGAATCAGCGATGAAAAGACAGGTTAAGCCTGCTCTAATACCAATTGACGCAGCACGGAAGCACGATAGATTCGTGATTAGCGCACTAATCACAAGACCTCTTCAAGCGAAGAATCCTCAAACACAAGAACTGGAATCCACCAGTGATAATCTGGAATCCACCAGGAATTAAGAGAAAAACTCTTGAAATTAATAATATCAAAAACTAAGTTTAACAATGCCCTAAAGATGTTTAAATACTCTCTCAAAACCCTAACACAAACCCTAAAACGAAATAGCAAACCAAAGACTAAAATACCCCAAATTAAAATAATTTTTAAAACAACAATAATTAAATTAAACGCAAACACTGTAATCATCCCGTCAGTTGATGAGGCGTCCGCCTGGAGCCAGCTCAGACGCCCGCCTGGGAACCAGAAACTCGTGGTGTTGCAGCAGCTCGGAGAGGCGCTCGCCTGGGGAAAGTGAGGCGCATGCCTGGGATCTTCCCTCTGTTCCACGCCTGGGATCTTCCCTCTGTTCCTCCTACATCAGCTAGGCATTTTGTTTACTGCATTTTTTACTTTGTTTAGTGGGCCTTAAGTGGAAAACAATGGGGGGGGGGAGGATGTTCACTCGAAAAATTAGTTGAAAGAAATTGCTGGATATGACTGCCTGCACAGAGCAACGCGTAAGGTTAAAAAGTGATATGATTTTTAATGTGTAACCATCATCAGATGGTCAGGTAAGATATGAATCTGCCTATTCTTGTGGTATAATTGGATGAAGCGTATATTGAGTTTTTGGGAATTGAATCAAAGATGGGATGGGTAAAGGAGCATGAGAATCTAATTGTCCTGCGAACATTTAGTAAAAGGGCTGATAGGTTAATATTCTTTCCTTTTGTTTACAATTCTAAGAGTTACTTGTGAAGGCATGTGTAAAATACTTTGACAATGTGGAGTTGATAAGTTCATTATCTAGGGCTTATTTCTCTATCTTTGAGTTTTAGGTTCGCTTGGTTGCGGATAAAGAGACGAGCAAACCAAGAGGCTACGCTTTCATAGAGTACATGCATACACGTGACATGAAAGGTTTGTTTTACGTTCTTGCATCTATTTGCTTTGTCAGGTTCATTATCATAAATTTGTTGTTCACTTGCTGTGCAGTTGCATATAAACAAGCTGATGGGAGGAAGCTTGATAATAGGAGGGTGCTCGTGGATGTTGAGCGCGGTAGAACTGTTCCCAATTAGCGTCCTCGCAGACTTGGTGGTGGACTTGGAACAGCCAAAGTTGGAGGTGAAGAAGTTAATCAGAGGACATCTGGGAGGTAATATCCTGATTGTTACGAGGAGCTTGCTTGTCAATTAAGTTCTGGGCTTGATCATCAAAATGCTCCTAGTCATACCCTGCCTCCGGGAATGTTCTAGCGATGACCGAACACCTCCCAATTGACTTTTTTGCCTCATTTAATTAAAGTATCATGCCTTATGTTTCTATGTTGGCCCACCTACTTTTACTCAGCACTCACTAGTATAATATGGATACATGCTGATGATAGATTTAGATTGAAATATAAACTGCTTGCAGTTTCATTTTGTAGGAATCACTCTTTGTTGATGGCAAAATGGAAAGTTGCTCCTGCCTTGGCTGCTGGATGTGCTGCAGTATTTAAGCCATCCAAATTGGCATATCTGTAAGCCTTATTTGGTCAATATCTACTCTATGCATTCCTAATAATAGCTATTCTTTGATATAATTATTATTTATTGTCCAATGCCCATGTTGAGCTGGGTGAAGTGTGTAGAGTTCAGTCTCCTTCCTAGATACTCAATATTCTAACTGGTTTGGTCACCTAGTTAAGGTTGCAAAGAGGTCATTTGTCTCAAAATGCACTGTAGATTCAAGAAAACTTAAACTTGTAGTGAATCTGAAACAGGCAACTAGTTGGTCCAAAGCATCTCATTATAGCTTAAAAGATCCAATTTTGTTGATAATGCAATGTAATTGTCAAAGTGTGCTCTAATAAGCATACTATCTCATTGCTCTGCTGTTAATATTGAAAGGCTATTTAGCTCTCATTTATTAGCTGGCATTCAACATATAGGAAAGGGGAGAGCATATTCCACCTGAAGATTCGCTTGAAGTAGCTCGGAAAGTTAAAGAAACTTATTGCTACACCTGTTCTGATATTGTGAAAGTAGTCTTTCCTTTATCTAGCTCTTGTGAAACAACAAAATCACCATAAAGATAATACTACATTTATTTATGTAGAACTGGTGCAAGACTACTACGGTTAACCCTTTGCAGATTTTTGAATGTTTTTTTTCCTCTGAAGTACTTATTTATGTATGGTTTATCTGATTTCAAGTTCTTATTCTTCAACAACTTCAGGAGTATAACAAGCATGACAAAGAACCAGCAAAGTACATTAAACAATGACGTGGTATTAAACCGAAGACTGGGGCACCTTACTCATGTGATATTGGCTATGAAAGATTCCTTGGTCCCGAGGTTTGCACTCTCTTTACATTTCACAGTTTTTTTTTTTTATAATTTTAGCAGCATTAGCATTTTTAAATAATTTGCGATAGATAATTCTTCAACTTAAGAACTCCAAGTGTAGATGATTATATCTTATAGAGAAATCTTTAATGGATCTTATTGTTCAACTTTGACTAGCATCTTGTTTAGAGTCTGTCAGTAATTACTTTAGTTGGCTGTCATTAAAGCATATTTTTTTCTCCTTATTTTCTTGTCGTTTATGAGTTTCCACTGTTTTAGTTTTAGGAAAATGTACTAAGTATATGTTTGGTAGGCTTTGTAAGACAAGGTTTTGTCTTTTCATAGTCCAAGTTGGATATGATTCTACTTTGAAAGTGAGGAACACACCGCTTTCAGAGATATACAGTACCGATTTTACAACTCCTTTAACTGTTGTAATAGACAAGTGTATTCAGTCTGCACCGATTTACACAATTAGGGCCCTTTATAAGGTGAAACATTTGGTTCAGAAAGAATAGAGTTTTATCATTAGGCACCAATAAAAGTCCATCCTTATTGGGGAGTATAATTAACTTACCTCGACCCTGACTTATGAGTGTTGTATTGTGGGAAACTTTTTTTTAGCTTTATGTTCACTTTCATGGAAAAAGTAAAGGTCTTTGAAATTCTTGATTCACATTGATCACTAAAAGTGGATATTCAATCCCTTGAGCTAACATTTTCTTATACTCTTTTCAGAATATTGTGTTGTCTGGTGGATCAACCATGTTCAAAGACTTCCACTGAAGGGTGCAACGGGACGTGAAGAAAATTGTTGATGCTCTTGTGTTGGAATCTGATACTAAGTTGGGTGGTGAATTAAAGGTAAGCATGCTTAATGATAAATGTACGAGACATTACTCCCTCCGTCCATAATGAATGTCAACTTTTCTTTTTCGTTTGTCCCAAAATAAATGTCGCATTTCCAAATAAGGAAATAGTTTTAGTGCAATTTTACCAATGTACAAGCAATGTACAAATATGTAAGTCCTTGAAACGTTGACAAGTCAACTGCAATTTTTATTATGAGACAGAAGGAGTAACATGAATTTAATGTCATTGGCTATATGATGCTATTGGATCTTTTGGTCTCAGGCACAACCAGTTGAAGTCAATGTAGTTAGCCATCCTATCCAGAAATATGCTGTATGGTTTGGAGGGTCTGTACTCGCATCGACTCCTGAATTTTTTGTGGTATGTTTCTATATATGGAATCCATGGATAGCTGGATGATTTCGTTATAGGCTTACTGTTCCATGATGCAAGCTTTTATGCTGTTACCTGGTTTCTCTGTAACTGTCCACAAAAGGGTTCCAAAATCGGGGATTAATGTATCAAGTAAAAATATATTTACAGGATACAAATATAAATAAGGGGCCAACTCAATCTTGATGTATTTTGGTTTCAAATAATTCTCTTTGGGAAACATTACCATTTTAATTGCTTTTGGTTTAACCCTGAGTTCTGTGAGGTTGGTATGGACCTAATTGATCTAACTTATGCTTATTGTGCTGAATTTGATTCAATGATACACCATAAAACACGAACCTGTGGTGGCTGAAATGCTGGTTTAGGTGTTGTGATGAATTTGATTCAATGATACACCATAAACACGATTTTTCCATTGTAATCACTAGTACAGATTTTGGCTTAGACAGCGCTTTTTTTTGGGCTTAGATAGCGCTTATAAGCGCTATCTAAGCTAGCGCTATGCAAGTTAAGAAAACGCTTGTATAAGCGCTATCTAAGCTTCCAAACTTAGATAGCGCTTTTAAAAAGCGCTATCTAAGCACTTTTTTTATTTTAAAAAATCATCTTAGGTAGCGTTTTTTAAGTGCTATATAAACAATTTTTTTTTATAAAAATCAAGCTTAGATAGCGCTTAAAAAACGCTATCTAAGGCTATTTTTTATTTTTTATTTTGTATTTTTTTAATTTTTTTTTCCTATTGCACCATTTCAAATTATATGAATTATAATCAAGAAATCAAATAAATAAAAATTAATATGAACTAAAAACATTTCATTCAACAATAACAATCAACCATTCATTTATCAGAAAATTTTGGGGGAACTCTGTTTCCCCCAAACTTATAAAAAGTCTTGTTTTTAAAAAATCCAAGGCAAAAACTCAGTGTTTTAAGACATAAACTCGATGTTTTAAGACATAAACTCGATGTTTTAGTTACTAACCTTAACTCGGTGTTTTAACGCCTAAACTCGATGTTTTAACTTCTAGGTATTTTAACGTCTAAACTCAGTGTTTTAAGCTCGAAACTCAATGTTTTACGCTCGAAACTCAAAATTAGAAAGTGGACTTTTTATAACTTATGGAGAAACAAGTTTCCCCCAAAATGGACTCTTCATTTATTACACCAATAATAATTCTTACAATATATTAGCTTCACATTTTCTAGAAATTCATCGTTCTTACAGAGATGTTTAAACACGGATTACCAGAATCTCTCAGTCGTGTGTGATACTGAATGCTTTTAGTATAAATGTACATTTTCTTGATTTACCTTCTCTTTGCTAGTTGGAATGTCCTCTTCAAGAAAAGATTAGCCGATCGGTCATTTCTGTAGCACAACACCCTCAATATGGTATTAGGGTCCGCTCGGTTCCATCTTCCTGTTGTTGGAGGCATAGGTAGCCTCTGTCCTGCGCCCATAACCCCTATTCCACTTGCTTCACAAGCCACAATACTGAAATCTTCCACCAATTGCTCAGTTGACTGACCCATTAATGTGACCACTCCTTCCACTGGGTCCCACGGCTTGTGGAAGGGCGGGGATGGTTGCCTTCGTCCGATTCATTTTGGCTTAAAGCTGCTACTGGTACGCTACAAGGGGTGGCACGTTTCCAAAGTTTGACAAACTTGGAGTCCCGGTTGCATCGTGTTAGAGGAGGAAGTGTGGGAATATAGCTCTGTTTTGATCCTGGATCACATATATAACATAATCAGAAAATTGTAGGTATATTTCATCAATAACATCATAAGAATTCAATCTAATCTCTAGCGGGGTTATCAAATAAAGACGATTTTAGATGAAAACTTAATGAAAAAAAATCCCTCCTCTATATTTGCTTCAAACTTCAAAAAGAAATACAGTTTTATTTTCTTTTCTTTTTTGTATGACAAGAGAAATACCATGTTCTGAGAAAATAAAAGTTGAAAATTTAACGAAAATGTATAACTTCCAAAATCCAATAATAGAAATGGGAGACTAGAACAGGACAAACAATTACAAATAGAGGCAATAACTCGGTAAGGAAATATTGGAGAATTCTCATCCAGACTAAAGAAAGAAATACAAGTCAACAAGACTAAGAGGGACAGGATGTAAAAGTTAAACTGGAGGAAGCATCATCAATAACCAAAATTTAGATAACTTACTGAGACAAATTTGCTACTCCCTCCATCCCAAAATACTTGCTGTATAAAGATTTAAATTTGTCCTAGAATAATTGTTTTACAAACACGCACTGAAAATTCGATCAATGTTTATACAAGCTCAATTATTTGAAGTGGCAGTGTAGGTGAGTGAAATGAGTCCAGAAATGCATGACATCGTTTTTTACTACAGAGAAATAACGATTCTAAGAAAATTCGATCAGTAACTAATTGTTCCATCAATGTTTATACAAACACACACTGAAAATAATGTAGCCTTCACACACAATCCAAGCAAATTATGAGCATGTCATTTGTGCAGCGAACAAAATTACTATATATGGTGATTACAAAATTGTGGCTGTGTCTAAGATCTACTTGGATCAAAGTACTAGGCATCAACATGCTCAACGAATTGAGAGGGGGTAACTAAGTGTTCATTATGTTGCCATTAAGAGCAATAACAATGGGTAACACTATTTGCCGTCCCACTACACTCTATCTTGAAATACACAAATGTGTTAAAGGTAGGTAAGCAATCACACCAACTGCAACATTTTTTTTTCATAATTTTCTGGATTTGAATGGTGTTGACATTCAAGAGTCGAGTACTCTCTTACACGAGATAGACTGAGGAAGTTTGTAAACGGGTCTAGGTAGGTTAGCCTCTACACTTACTCAAACAATTTATCTACGACATTCTACATACGACAGGCATGCATGCAGAAGCATCTCTGAAATTTAGTGGGAAACTTCACCTGCATAAGGGTGTCTCGATCTGATTGGTATTCTTGCTCCTCCTCATTGGTTTGAGAGATTATTTTGGAAAAGCTTAATTTCAAGAGCTCTCCTGGCCTCATCAGTATCTTCAGAATTTACATGTACAGTGCCTGCTTCTGGACAACAGACGCAAGAGAAAGAAATAAAAAACTTTGATATCAAATGTGATGATAAGTTGATGGTATCTCATCCAATCTACAGCAAAGTTAAGATCTCAGGAAAATCATTTCTTAGCTTTTTTTGCAAATGCAGCTGCTCGACAAGAGTGCCCATTTTTTGTGCAGTGGGTTAAGACATTGTAGTGTTCAAGTCGAGTTATAAATAGAGAATCTATGGTAATTAGTGATTACAATGCTTAGCTGATATTTTTACAGAATTTTATACATTTTCTGTCAGCACTAGGTGATCGCGAACAAGCTTCATCATCATAATTTAAGTATCCTCAACCAAAGCAAACATGTAAAACAGACACCTTTGGCAAATTATTGGTTCTTTCATGCCACAAGATATGATCTATAACAATTATGGGTTTAAATAATCAGTTTGTCTTGGACAATGTGGATGAACTTGAACTGTGTTTTGCATACAAGACCAATTGCAAGGTTGGATTCATTCTTCTATGAAATATGATGAAAACCCCTATAAAAGATTTCGAATACTATCCTGAGATGTTAAAGCTGGTGGATTTTTTTTCTTTTTAAGCAATAAAGTGGTATAAGAGAATGTAATCAACTATAAAGCACAAGCAAGAGAATGGATAATGTACAAAATGCCACACCTGAATGGCCTCAAACGTCGTCGACAGAGAACCAATAGGATTGTCAAGGGCATGAATAACTGCCCTCAGCCAAGAGTTGAAGTGTCCGTCCAAGTAAGATGCATTGAGTTGTTGAATCGATATGCACCAAACTCCCAAATTACAAACTGACTGTAATTCAAAGTAAACATAAATGTTAGGACCTAACTTTGATCAATGTCTTAGTTAGTTGGTTTTGATAAAGGAATATATATATATAGAACAGGGTTTATATCAAAAGATGTTATCTGTCATAATTCTTCACTTTGATAGCTATGTGTCTGACAGCTATGATTCTCCCTTATACAATGTTTTCAATCAATCAAAAACATGAATCATAGTCACTCTCTAAGTCATCAAGATCATCAAGAGCATCTCAGTCCTTATTAGAGATCCTCTCTGATAGCTAAGCATTGCCATGATCTGACAGCTATGACTTCAGTCCTCAGACAGCCATCTCCCTGTCTCACACCATGTTACCACAAACTCAACCAAGTTAGATCCTGCATCTTCACAGCTATCAAGTCCATCAATGAAGACCAATGAAGACCACTGAAGACCTTCTAGAAGCTCTCAGTTCAAGCTCACAGCTCAAGACAGCTCATGAAGACCTGCATGTGGACAAGTGGGACAAAGACCAGTCAAAGCTCATTAATGTAGCTGCAACAGTCATATTCCAACGGCTACATTGAAGGGTATAAATAGAGGAGTTCTTCCTCTAACAAAAACTGAAAAATACTCATTTTCCCAGTCAAAAACCCTTTCCAAACACCCACACACACCTCCTGTAATCCACACACACACACACCAATCCTCACCTTTAAAACCCTGTCCCAAACCAAAACCTTCTCCCCTAAACCTCTTCACCAACAAAAACAACCCCAGTGTGTTAATTCACAAACCCCAAAAACCTAAGACTGTACTTTAGGTGTAGAATCAGTTTGTAATCACTCAAGACTGTACTTTGAGTGTATTAGTTATTTTGTAAAATCTTGAGACTGTACTTCAAGTTGTAAAAGCACTTAAGACTGTACTTTAAGTGTATCCCTAGTTGACTGTACTAATTAGGAAGAGGAAGTTCAAGGAACTTGCCTGAATCAATCATTTGTAATTTTTGTTAATTAAAGATTATAATAAAATTGATCTCACTTGTCAAGTTTGACAGTGGGGGTGGATGTAGGAGGAGTGAACTCTGAACCACTTTAAATTCTCTGTGTTATTACATTTTTGCAATCACATTCACACACTTGCATTATTTCTTTGTGTTTGTTGTCCTACCATTATTTCAAACCTCTTTTATTCCGCTGCACAATTCAATTATCATCTGACAGCTAAGCCAATACCATAGCTGTCTGATCATCTGCATATCAAGCAAGGGCCTTTCAATTGGTATCAGAGCCTGTCTTCACACTCAAAAGTCTAACAACTTGTGAAGGATTCTCTTCAAACCCACCATGCCTCAACCAAGAAGAAATAATGAGAAAGACATCCCACACATTGATGACTGTGGATCCTTTGAGATCTATGCATCAAAGATAAAAACTTATCTTGATGCAAACAGCATTTAGGCTGGTATGTTCTAGAAAATGAAGTGTCATACCCAACTCAAATCTGTCTTGATGGAGGACCAAGTAAGATCAAATCCCGAAACTTGATGCAAGCTGAAAAGCAATTGGTAAGTGCAAACTTGAAAGTCAAGAACATTCTTCAAAAGAGTGTAAATGATTCTCTAGCTCAAGAAATTGCTAAGGAACCAAATGCCAGAACAGCATGGGCTCTTATTCAAACCAAGTTCACCAAACACTCCAGTGTTAGGACACAAAACTTGTATAACTTGCTGAGGCAATTAGACAATTTCAAGTTCTACCCTGGAGAAAAGGTGAAGTCTTTGCTCGCCCAAGGTTTGAGAACCTTGTTAGATCAATTACTGATCATGGAAAAACATTTGAACAACAAGATCTCTGCCTCAAGATTTACTCAAATCTCCCTCAAGAATATGAGAAGGTAGCATTACCTATTAGAGAAGGATCTGAATGGAGCACCATGACAGTTGAGCAATATTTTGGAAAGCTTGAAGCCTATGAACTGGAAGGTATGATAAAAATTCCATCAGTCCCCTCCATTTCACAAACCTTAGCTTTAACTGCACAAGAACCTGTCAACAAGCCAATCACTCACCATGACATTGAGACCATTGTCAACAATGCTCTTCAAAAAATAAACATCGGCTCCAAATGCGTCAGGCAAACAGATCTCCCAAGAAGACATTCCAAGCCTCATTTCCATGGGTCGGAAATGCCATGAAATTTCAAAAGAAATCTTTTGACAAGAAATTCAATCCCTCCACCTCTAATGCCCAACAAGACAGCTACAAGAAGACAATTGATTGCTTCAATTGTGGAAAGCAAGGACATTACTCATCTGATTGCCCTGAACCAAGGAAACCCAGGGACAATCAGACAGCTAAGAAGATGACCTACTCAAAAGAGATCATTCACAGCTCTAAGTGCAACTGCTACAATTGCTCCAAAAATAAACATGACAAAAACAAAGAGCAAGTCATGATTGCTGACTCATCAAAATTCAGTGATGAAGAGTATATGTCAAGTGATGACTCCGAAATTGAAGGAGAAGAAGCCATGATATGCCTTATGGTGAAGATGATGAAGAATCGACAATGAGGAAGAGATGGAAGCACTACTGCTGGCGATGAACTAAAAGAGGTACATGATTTTAACTCTTTAAATATTGATGGTTTTAAACAATTAGTTTGCACTCTTTTAATTCAAACCAAAAAACAAAAAACTAGCTTTGCTTCATTGGTCAATGAGAACCTTTCCCAATCCTCAACCATTGACAACCTCACAAAAACCATTTCGAGCTTGAAAAAGCATGCCAAGGGCTAAGAGATCAATGCATCATGCTTGAAAAACAAAACATGGATCGGACAGTGAGACATCTAATAATCATGAAAATTGTCAAAAACTTCATTAATCTTGAAAAAGAAAATGATGCTCTTAAAAAGAAAATAGATTCATGGAACATGTCAAGCAAAGCATTATCTCTTTTCACCTACACCCAAAGGCGTCCCGGTGACAAAACGGGGATTGGTGCCGATAATCCTACACAAAAAGTGTACACTCCTCCCACCGGTGAAAGGGCCATTGAAAAAATGGTTCTAGAAAACCTGAGCTCGCGGCTATCAAACTCAAACCTATCCCATTCAAACCAAAGGAAAAGAAAAGGAAATCTTGGGTGGCCCTAGTCAATCAAAGGAAGGACCAAATAAAATTCAAGGAAGCAAGTTTATTTGGGTTCAAAAAGGGCCAATATAAAGGAAGAAGTCAAGCTGCAAAAAGGTGCTAGTCAGTCAAGCCCTGTCAGACAGCCAAGGGTTGACAGACAGCCAAGGCTTGACAGACAGCCAAGGCATGACAGACAGCCAAATTCCTCCAAACAACAAAGAACCCCAAGGCAACAAAGATTCTACAACAAGCATAAATACACCAAAAAACAAAAACCTCAATGGCAATATTCAAATGGA
The DNA here is from genome assembly GCA_022495995.1 of Adenophora triphylla var. japonica. NCBI lineage: Eukaryota > Viridiplantae > Streptophyta > Magnoliopsida > Asterales > Campanulaceae > Adenophora > Adenophora triphylla. The sequence goes on along the minus strand of JAFEMH010006872.1, from coordinate 45,633 downwards.
AGAAGCCATGCACATCAAAATGACTCTCCAAGGTCATCCCATTCAAATAATTTTCAGTTTCAACCCCAATACAGCAACCCAAACCACTACTTCAATCCTTCCCAATCCACTGTCCTTACACCTTACATGATGCAAATCATGTCATATTACCATACCCTAAACCAGTTCTTCAATAAGGGATCAATGAACAATGCTAGGGCTCCAAAGAAAAACTAATCCTTTGGACCCAAAAGAATAAAAAGGGTACCATAAATCTTATTTTTTGTTTTGCAGTATCCAGGAAAGGTCTCTGTATTTAGATAGTGGTTGTAGTAGACATATGACCTTCAATAAAGATCGGTTGCAACAATATTCCCCTAAAAATGGGCCAAATGTAACCTTTGGTGACAATTCCCAAGCTAAGGTCAAAGGATCAGGAAATCTTGTTACAAAAGATATCATTTTTACAAATGTATCCTATGTAGAAGGGTCTCAAACACAATTTGATCAGCATTAGTCAAATGCGTGACAAGGGATATCATGTTGTTTGTACTAAAGACAAATGCACCGTTAAAGATAAAAACAATAAAGTCATCCTAACTGGATCAAGAAAAGGAAATCTCTATTGCTTGAAACTTAGAGATTGTGGAAACTTCAAATGCTCACCGCCTTCGTCTTTCAATCAATCTGATATGTCATGGCTATGGCACAAGAGATTGGCTCACCTCAATCACAAAACCATTTCCAAGCTTGCAAATTCCAATCTTGTCGAGGTCTACCAAAGATCCCATTCAAAAAGGATAAACTTTGCAAAGCATGTCAATGTGGGAAGCAAAAGAAATCTTCATTCAAACCCAAGACCAAGTCGGACACCTCAAGACCTATTGAACTGCTTCATATGGATCTTTTTGGACCCATAAGAACTAGATCTTTAGGAGGAAAAAGATACTCCCTAGTTGTTGTTGATGATTTCACAAGATTCACTTGGATCATTCTTCTTGAATCCAAAAGTGACACCCTTAGCCGTCCGATAAAGCTATTCAATAAAATTCAAAATCAAAAAGGGACATCCATCATCAAGATCAGATCCGACCATGGGAAGGAATTTGAGAACACCGGAGTAGAAGAATATTGTGATTCAAAAGGCATAGATCACAATTTTTCAGCCCCAAGAACTCCACAAAGAAAATGGTGTTGCGTAAAGGAAAATGTAACAATCTGTGAGGCATCAAGAACAATGCCTTTGTAACATAATCTCCCAAAATATTTTTGGGGTGAAGTTACATTACCGCCGTGTATGTTCAAAACAAAACCCCGATCAACAAATTTCACAAGAAGACTCCATATGAATTATGGAACAACAAAGTCCCTACCATTTCCTACTTTCACCTTTGGAAGTAGATGCTTCATTCACAACAATGGCAAGAACAATTTGGACAAATTTGACTCCAAAAGTGATGAAGGAATTTTTCTTGGATACTCTAACACAAGCAAAGCTTATAGAGTGTACAACAAAAGAAGACTTGTTGTGGAAGAATCTATTCATGTTGACTTTGATGAAAACAATGATCAAAGTATAACTGAATTATGTGATTTTGATGAAGGTTTGGGAAATCTAGATAATCTCCCCGAATCATCCCCCATTCTTGATTCAACTATTCTCGATCATGAACAAGATTCATCAAACCTTCCATACATGGTTCCAAGAAATTCATCTCGATGACCATCCTATGCCGACATGTACCATGAACCATCCCACTCTCATCAACAACCAATCAAGCCAACAAAGTCAACAAAGCAATCTCTCCCACTTTCAATCCAATGGATGAGGAAGAAAATATTCAAATAAATAGTCATCCCTTGACTCGATCTTCCTCAAAATCCTCCCTTAGCCGACACCAACCCTTAGCCGACAAACCAACCCTTAGCCGACTGACCATCCCAATTCCTCATCTAATCCATCTTCTAACCTTCCATCTTCATCCAATAATCCTCCTTCTCCTCCCAAAACCAATGATGAAACCACCATTACCCATATCATTCCACCAAATAAAGATCTTTACATCAGCCTTCAAATTGATAAAACCCCAGTTCCAGACAACATTCCTTTTCTCATGAGTGCATTCATATCCCAAGTGGAACCAAAGAAGATAAATGAAGCACTCCAAGATGCTGACTGGATTGAAGCCATGGAAGAAGAACTGGAGCAGTTTGAAAGAAACAAAGTATGGCAACTTGTTCCTAAACCAAGAAATCAAACTGTTATTGGAACAAGATGGGTTTTTAGAAACAAGATGAATGAAGAAGGTGTTGTAATCAGAAACAAGGCCAGACTGGTTGCTCAAGGATATAGACAAGAAGAAGGCATTGACTATGATGAGACCTTTGCACCTGTTGCAAGACTTGAAGCTATAAGGCTATTTCTTGCCTATGCTTCATTCAAGAAGATGAAAGTATTTCAGATGGATGTCAAGAGTGCATTTCTAAATGGAGTTTTAAATGAAAAAGTGTTTGTATCTCAACCCCCTGGTTTTGAGCATCCAAAATTCCCTGATCATGTATTCAAACTGAACAAAGCATTGTATGGGCTTAAACAAGCACCAAGAGCTTGGTATGACACCCTATCTAGATATCTTCTTGGAAAAGGATTCACCAAAGGACATATTGATAACACCTTGTTTATCAAAAAATATGGAGATGATCAGTTGCTCATCCAAGTCTATGTTGATGACATAATCTTTGGCTCATCAAATGAGAACTTGTGCACTGAATTTGGAGATATCATGAAGGATCGCTTTGAAATGAGCATGATTGGTGAGCTCACCTTCTTCTTAGGCCTTCAAGTCAAGCAAATGAAGGAAGGAATCTTCATCAACCAAGCCAAATACTCAAGGGATATGATCAAAAGTTTGACATGCAAACCGCATCCCCGCTAAAACTCCCTTGTCAACCACAACCAAACTTCATGCCGATCAAGATGGTCATAGTGTAAATCCAACACTTTACGTAAGCTACATAGGATCTCTCCTATATCCGATACCTTCAAGACCGTACATTATGTTTAGTGTATGTCTATGTGCTAGGTTTCAAGCTAATCCCAAAGAATCTCATCTCTCACTGCCAAGAGAATTTTGAGATATATCAAAGGAACCCCGATTTTGGCTTGTGGTATCCCACCGAATCCCCATTCTCCCTAGTTGGATTCACCGACTCGACTATGCAGTGGTGCAATCTAGACAGAAAATCCACTAGTGGTGGATGCCGCTTGTTGGATCAAGGATTATCTCATGGTCAAGCAAAAGCAAACCTCGCTTGCAACCTCAACCGCCGAGGCCGAGTACATTGTCGCAGCTTGTGTTGTTCACAAATTCTCTACCTTAAAAGTCAACTTCAAGACTTTGGAATTGAATTATCAAACATTCCCATCTTCTCGTGACAACTCAAGTACCATTGCTATGACAGAAAATCCTGTCCAACATTCAAAACCAAGCACATTGAAGTCGCATCATTTCATCGTAGATCATGTTGAAAAAGGGAATATCAACCTTGCAAAAGTTTGCACCGAGAACAATGTCTCGATATTCTCACAAAAGCCATGGATGAAAAAAGATTTGAACTATTAAGAGCCATGCTTGGGATGATTAATATGCCAAAATAAAAGGGGTGTTCTTCTTAAACAAAAGAGGATTACAAACAGAGTAATGCTATCACAATGTTGCCCGATAGCTATTACCTCATACACATTCCTAACAAGCCATCCACCGATGCCTATCAATCCAAAAGCCTTGAAAACCAAAAACAACAAAAACTTACAACAAAAAAACATACAAGCAACCCATCAAATTCTTCTCTCTCATCTCAACTTACCCAACAAAAACTTCTTCCAAACCAAACAATCCTCAGATCCACTCTCTTCTCTTCAAACCTTCTCCTCTCGCCGTCGACATTCTTTGGAAATGTCACAGCCTCCCTGCACCCTCCACCAAAGCACTCATTCCTTCATTTCTAGCCTCCCGAGTTGATTGCAAGGTTTGTTGGTACCTCTGCAACCACACCGGGTGCCTCTCCAAGAAAGGATCAATGGAAGTGATCGAATATTGGAGAGAAGGACTTGCCCTTCTAGGCCACCACTCTTCAATCTGGATCATATGGTCAAGCAATCCCTCCATTGGAGTAACAAAGCTAAATTCTCCTGAAAAAGAACCATTCCTCGTGATTGCAAATGGTTGACCAACATTTGACTCCACTCTCTCCACGAGGTACTCTTGCAGGTCGAAGCAACCTACAACCTGGTTGAACAGTATGAGATGGTTGAAGAAGGAGATATATGCACTCCCGCAAAGTTATCTCCTCTACCTTCCAACAAACCAACTCCCGGAGAAAGAGAATCCCCGCTCACCGGTGTATAAAGCTTATCTTGCTCAACCTTCTTCCCGATGCCTAAGCTTCTCTCCTTAGCCGTCCGAGCTCGTCCCCGCTTTACCAACTCCCCAATGTGTATACCCTTTCTACCTTACTCCTTCCCTTACTTGACTCTCCTTGATCAACTTTGATTGTCTTCCCAAAAAGTCTTATTCCTTCTCCCTCCTTACCGTCAATCTTTTCCCCGACAGCCTACCTCCTTCATTTCTATGTCTTCATCAACCCTCACTCTCTTTTTCTTACCCTTATCATTCACTCTCTCGAACTTTCAACAATGTTGAAAGTCTCTCTATCTATCTCCATCTCATCACTCATCAAATCATCCTCACCATTTTTCCCAAAGACCAATTGTTTAGCCTGTTTGAGCCATAACCTTTGGATTAAACTTTGAAGAAAATCTTCCCATTTTTGTTTGTAAATCAATCGAATAATTTTCCTCTCGAAGTTTTCATTGTTTTATAGGCAAGTTTTCACCTAGCTATCTCGCATGCCATCATCATTCAAACTAGCTTAACTGTCGAGATTTCTTTCAACAGCTAGGTTAAAGCAAACTTTATGTGATTTGATCGTGTTAATTGCTCACAATTGTCACTTCCTTCGCCGCCTCTTCCACTGCAAATCTCCTTGAAAAAGAGAATGTTCTTCTTGTGTTTTGTGGGAATTAATGTCTCAACATGGGGAAGGGTAAAAACCACTGTTCATATGAACAGTTACTTAACTTTGTAACCCCCAATGCTCATTAAAACCCACGTTCCACTCATCATTTATCTCTCTCTCTCTTTCGCAAATCACCAAAATTCCTATTTCCTTAACCCTCAGTTTAAATTTCTTCTCTTTCCCTCTCCAATCTACCATCGTATTTCTCCAACCCTAATTCTTTCTCAAGCATCAATGGCAGACCCAAAAGCAATGTACCCAGATGCTCATGGTTACTTCATCAAACCCAACTTCTATGACTCTGAAGTTGGAATCCTCATCAAAGAACTTCTTGAGGTAAATGAACTACTTGATTTTATGGGAGCTAAACCCCCAATTTATGAAGAACTGTGCAGAGAAATTTATTTGGTAGGAAGAAGAAACAATGAAGATAATTCAATAACTGCCACCATAGAAAATGTAGAGATAACTATCACTCAAGAAATGGTTAGTGATGTCTATGGAATCCCAAATAAAGAAGATGCTGTGAAAAATATATGGGATAGAGGATCAGAAAGATTAAAGACAGTATATGAAAAATTTCTTGGTGTTAAAGTAACTGACTTCAAAGCTGTTCAAGACAAAGCTATGGTGAAAAACAAAGATGATATCTTCAAGTCAACACTGATGGATGTGGTCAACAAAGCCATTGATGGCAAGCAATCCTCATTTGACCAAATGGGATCAAATGAGTGGAAGCAGATGCTCAAATTTAATGACCAAGGATACAAATTGGTGCATTGTCCTTCTCCACAATTTCCAACTTGCTGTCTCATCCTCTACTCTCAAATTCAAGAAGCAAGGTGGAAGGATGAACAACTTCAGATTCATGAGTGGAATTCTTGAAGTTCTAATTCCAAAGCTCAAACCTGCTCTATCCAAGAAATGGCTGAAGACAGTGAAGTCGCGGAAACAAGATGTTTCAATGAAAGAACCTTTTCATTGAAACAAAAGAAGGGAATTGTTATGAAGGCTGGAGATATGAGCCTTGAAAGTTTCAAAGAAGCCCAAGAAAAAATGCTTGAAGAAACAAGGATAAAGGTTGATCATTGGAAAGAATTGATAGCTTTGGCTACTAGTAGGAGAATAAAAAGAGGAGTAAAGACCAATGTCAAGAAAACTGGAGTGCTAAAGAGAACTGTGGTATCTCCTAGCAAAAAGAGCAAAAGCAAGGATGATCTGATAGCTGACAGTGAAGGAACCATCTCTCGATACCATGCTAAGAATGTTGAAGAAAGAGGTGATGTTGATAGCCATGAGGTGGACACTATGGATCAAGATGATGCTGGTGATGCTAACATAGATCCTCAAGAGCTTCAGGCAGCTCTTGCCCTATCCAAAACCCTTCACAAAGAAAAGCAACCTCAGACAGCTATCCCCTCCAGTCAGACAGCTACCAGATCCAAGGTACAATCCTCCTTAACCATTCCTTCTAAATCATTACCAAAGAAAAGAAAACTTGATAAGAAAGCCCCCAAATCAAAGAAAACCAAAATATCTACCCCTTCCATTTCCCCAAAATCCACACCCAGCTCAGTCATCAATCACCATTGAAGCTATCCTCAATCTCAAAGAACCATTAGATAAGCAACCTTTAAGGGGGAACATTGATGAGAATATCCCCTCTACCCAACCTCAACAGTTAGCTAAAATCCTGAGAGCTATTGAGGCTATTGAGTTGGATGGAAACCCTGACACTGAAAAGGCTGTTCTTTTGTATCTTAAGGATTTTCTAAGTGAGGAAGAATCAGTAGTGGCCCTAGATGAACTCAGACTTAGGTTAATGCAGAAAAGAAGTGGACCAGGTGAGTCATCTAGAAACCCCAAGGTGACTATGAATGTAGATAGCCATACCTTCCCTTCCATTCCCGAGACCGAACCCGTAAATGATCCCCGCCCCAACCGTTGAAATTGAAAGGGGGAATCTTGATAATACTTCTAAGGTCATTCAAAATCTCAAGAAGGTTGGAGTTGAGATTAATCCCATTCTTGTCTCAAAAGGAGAATCAATTGTGAATGCTTGCAAAGGCCTTGTGCTTGATGGAACTCAATAAAATGAGGAAGCTATGATAGCTATCCTTGAGAAAAGGTTGGCCAAAAGTGATCCCATTCCTAACAGTCCTCACAGTTCTCCAAGTCATTCTATTCCTCCAAATCCAAATCAATCCTTCCTTCCCAAAAGGGAACCTTGGATGCTTAGCTGTGGCATTGATTTCTCTATGTCTTCCATCAAAGCAGCAAGGACAAGGTTACCCCATGTAACTCACATCCCAGAAATAGCAAATCCCTTCACCTATCCAAAATTCTGGGAACTGTCAAGAAATGGTTTGATTGTTGTAGCAAGAAACCTTGCAGGGTTAGTTTTCTTTGCCTATGAAAAATGGCAACTGTCAAGAACTTCCTCCACTTCCAACTTTGTTCATCAAATCCCATCATTCCCAAAGTTCATCACTCCCAATACTCTTCTTGATTGGGAAGTTCTTTTCAGTCAACTCATCTCTCCATCACTCAATTCATGCTTGTATATGCCAAAGGGTTTAGTCTTCACCCTGTGCATTGACCTTGCAAAAACACTTTTCCTTTCACTGTTTGAACAAAAGTGTGCCATTATGCTTTTATTAAGCAAAACTGTCAACATATTTTCTCCAACTCTTAATCCAGGAATTGAGCCATACCTTTCACCCTTCATCACTGTAGATCCTATTAACTTCACCTCACCCAATGAAAACTCTCATTTCAAAAACTTGGTCTCTATTCCTGAGATCAAAGAATTCAGATCTTCCATTCTTTGTCCAGTCAAAGCAAAGCGGAAGCTGTTATTGATCTTTCCTCGAGACTCGACGGCCTATGATGATGATAGTGATAATGATGCTCCCTCAAGCCCCGATCAAGACTCTCCAACAATATTTCCATCTCCTACAGCTTTCCAACCCTCCTCGGCAATTCACTCATTCCTTCACTAATGCTCAAGTATCGGTTCGGTCACAACCAGGATCAATCCAGTGTGCCCTTGAAGAACAAGAAAACCAGGAACAAGAAGAAACATTTGTGGGGCACAATGAGAATCGAAATGATCAAATATTAGAAGGTCTCAATCGAAGTCAAAGGAAGACAAATACTTCAAGTATGATGAAAGGATGTCACTGGGAATGGAACAATGAGTTCTTCTACAGAGGAGTTGAGCCTGAAATGAGAAGAGAGCTAGAGGATGAAAGAAATCAGATTCTATCAGCCAGGCAAGAAAGAGATGAATTCTATGATCAATTGGCTGATGAATAATTGTATTTGTTATGGAACAATTTTTTTGGTTAAAAACAATATGTTTTGTTTGCCTCAGTTTGTATGACAGTATTTTGTGAACTCTTCTCATCCTGAGATTAATTCCAAGTCTTCAATCTCATTTTGATTCCTCTGCCAGATATGATTCCTTGGATTACTTCTTTTATTATTTCTCTTATCAACTGTGAAAACTTGTTCTAAATAAATCTTCCTTTACCAAAAAGGGGGAAATTGTTAGGACCTAACTTTGATCAATGTCTTAGTTAGTTGGTTTTGATAAAGGAATATGTATATAGAACAGGGTTTATATCAAAAGATGTTATCTGTCATAATTCTTCACTTTGATAGCTATGAGTCTGACAGTTATGATTCTCCCTTATACAATGTTTACAATCAATCAAAAACATGAATCATAGTCACTCTCTAAGTCATCAAGATCATCAAGTGCATCTCAGTCCTTATTAGAGATCCTCTCTGATAGCTAAGCCTTGCCATGATCTCGACTATGACTTCGGTCCTCGTACACCCATCTCTCGCCTCACACCATGTTACCACAAACTCAACCAAGTTAGATCCGCATCTTCACAGCTATCAAGTCCATCAATGAAGACCAATGAAGACCACGAAGACCTTCTAGAAGTTCTCGCTTCAAGCTCACACTCAAGCCAGCTCATGAAGACCTGCATGTGGACAAGTGGGACAAAGACCAGTCAAAGCTCATTAATGTAGCTGCAACAGTCATATTCCAACGGCTACATTAAAGGGTATAAATAGAGGAGTTCTTCCCCTAACAAAATCACTAAAAAATACTCATTTTCCCAGTCAAAAACCCTTTCCAAACACCCACACACACCTCCTGTAATCCACACACACACACACCAATCCTCACCTTTAAAACCCTATTCCTAACCAAAACCTTCACCCCTAAACCTCTTCACCAACAACAAACAACCCCAGTGTGTTAATTCACAAACCCCAAAAACCTAAGACTGTACTTTAGGTGTAGAATCAGTTTGTAATCACTCAAGACTGTACTTTGAGTGTATTAGTTATTTTGTAAAATCTTGAGACTGTACTTCAAGTTGTAAAAGCACTTAAGACTGTACTTTAAGTGTATCCCTAGTTGACTGTACTAATTAGGAAGAGGAAGTTCAAGGAACTTGCCTAAATCAATCATTTATAATTTTTGTTGATTAAAGATTATAATAAAATTGATCTCACTTGTCAAGTTTGACAGTGGGAGTGGATGTAGGAGGAGTGAACTCTGAACCACTTTAAATTCTCTGTGTTATTACATTTTTGCAATCACATTCACACACTTGCATTTTTCTTTGTATTTGTTGTCCTACCATTATTTCAAATCTCTCTTATTCCGCTGCACAATTCAATTATCATCTGACAGCTAAGCCAATACCATAGCTGTCTGATCATCTGCATATCAAGCAAGGGCCTTTCACATCCCATTCCAAATTTAATAGGGGATACCCTACTCTAAACTTGACCATTCTAGTATTAATGTTGTTAGTGATAATGGTGATGGAGATGAATTACACTATCCCAAAATAGAATACTACTATTTCTCTGTTGACATTGCAGGACTCATACACGCCATGGACAACCTGGGTAAGATGGCAAGGTGGCCCAAAATGTCTGACAGGCCCTCTGGTTGGAAGGACAAGTCGAAATGGTGTGTCTACCACGAAGATTTTGGTCATACCACTAAGAATTGCATTGCCCTAAGGAAGGAAATTAGCCACCTCTTATCTAAAGGTTTCCTCAAGGATCTACTGGGCAAGCGGCATGGGTGAAATTACAATTAGGAGCCATAGGCTAAGAACCCACCAACTCCTCCAGTCCCAACCATGGTAGTCAACATGATTAGTGGAGGATCCGACATATGCGGTACATCCTACTCGGCTACCAAGTGCCATGCTTCAGAATCAAAGGAAGATAGGATGAACTTACCGGCTACTTACCAACTAGGCCATCGGTGAAGGATAGTGTCACGGAAATCACGTTCGATGAAGACAACAAGGGTGACATCTTAGACCCACATCATGATGCACTTGTTGTCATTCTACATGTGGCCAACTGCTTGGTGAAGCGCATCCTTATTGACAATGGGAGCTCCATCAACATAGTAACCACTGACAGTTTGGCAAGTATGGACATCCTGCTCGAGCATTTTACTTGAAGTTCGTCCATTTTAGTTGGGTTCAGTGGGGAGACCAAATATACATACGGGGAAATCAAGTTGCCCGTTTACGTGGAAGGGGTGAACTCCATGAAGAAGATTTGTGTGATCGAATGCAAATCCTCCCACAACATCATTTTGGGAAGACTCGTGATTCACAACATGAAGGCGATGCCATCAACTTAACACCAATGTATCAAGTTGCCTACACGTTGGGGAGTTGTCAAGATAAAGGGAGAACAGCAGACAGCGAAAGAGTGTTATAATGTATCCATGAAGGCAACAAGCACCCCAGGCAGGCATAGCAATTAAATAAAAAGACACCGGATGCCTTGGAGGTAGCGGAAAGTGACATTAAAGAAATTCAGCTTGACCCTTCCAAACCCAATGTCAAGGTGTTATTGGGGGCTGATATCCCTCCTGAAGTTGAGGATAGTATAGTGGAGTTCTTGAAAACCAGGGCCAGTTATTTTGCTTGGAAACACGAAGATATGACTGGAATTAGCAAAGATATTATTACCCACAAGTTGAATGTTGATCCTAACGTCAAACCTGTTCATCAGAAGAGAAGGATGTTCGCACATGAGCGAAACCAAATTATAAAAGAAGAGGTTGCACGATTGTTGATAGCCAAGATGATCATGGAGGTTGATTACCCAAGGTGGTTGGCCAATCTGGTGGTCGTCGAAAAGAAAAATGGCAAATGGCGTGTGTGTGTGGACTTCACAGACCTCAACAGGGCAAGTCCAAGGGATCCCTTTCCTTTGCCCCATATTGATTCTCTGGTAGATGCAAGGGCTGGCTACGACATCTTAACTTTCACGGACGATTCCTCAGGTTATCAACAAATCCAGATGGAACCATCAGACCAGGAGGACACTGCCTTCATCACCCCCGAAGGTATATATTGTTATATTGCTATGCCATTCGGACTAAAAAATGGAGGTGCAAGTTACCAAAGGTGTTCAAAGATCAGCTTGGAAAAACCATGTAGGTCTATATCGATGACATGGTAGTGAAGTCAAAACATATTGAAGATCATGTTGAACACCTCAGTGAAGCATTTGACATCTTGGAAGCTTTCAACATGAAACTCAATCCATCAAAGTGTCACTTCGGTGTCAATGCTGGTAAATTCCTCGGTTATATGGTGACCAAGAGGGGTATTGAAGCATGTCCTTAACAGATCAAAGTTATTATCAACTTGGAGTCACCAAATACAAATAAGCTTTGGGTTATTAGGTATTGGTGTTCGCAGAGGAAGAAATGTGTATGATATGTTGATGCTTAAACATACAAGAGCGACGTTGAAATATTACGATGATGAAACAGAACAAAAAAAAATAAGCAAGATAATTACCGGTAACTTGGCCTTTGATATGAATATCAGAGAGATATGATTAGCATCAACATCTAATGCAATTGGTTTGACATGTGAGCAACCATAGATAATGACCTCCACTAACCATCATCGTTTCTAAATTGCAAATCTCTGCCCTTCTCCTCACAATTAAAGTCTACTCCAACTCTAGATCGGCCTCATATCTTGTATCAAGATTATTCTTCCACTCTTTATATCGCTCACGAACGTCATGTAGAAAGTCACCATTAGGGCATGTAATCGGCAAGGCGTATAACTTGTGCAAAAAAGCAAGAACATCATTAAGTGGGATGGGATCCCCCAATCTGATGTAATCCGTAAGCTCATGTGAACAAGGAAGTCCGTATACCGATCATAAATAAGACCGACATAAAGCATCCACCCCATTATCACCTAGAAACTTGATTTGTTCATGTAACAAACCCAATGCATGCTCCGACACCATACCTCTTAGCTCAGTAAACAGAAATGAGTTGAATATATGTTGCACTTTAGTCTTACTTTTCTCATATGAGTGCATAATTATAATATGAGACAATTCAATAAGTTTATGAATTTGAACCCAGCATGTGTCAAACGACCTGTTGCTCGATCCAAGCTATTTTTTCTACATGGCATGTTGACTCTCCGCCCTAAAATAATAGTAGCATAAGTTACATATTTAATTGTCAAGTCTTTAACAAAATATATGAAATATTGAAAATATAGCTTGATAGTTATACCTGTTTGTTGTCAAGTTGTCAAAGTGGATAACCTTATCAGTCCAACATGACACAAACCTTTCTTTGTATGGTTCAATCCATTGTTCAATGGCATACTTAACAACGGTTGGGAATTCTTTGAAATTTTCATTTAATCGATATATCCGGTCATTAAATATTGTTTCCAACTTTGAAGTAACCAATAGATTCCAAGTAAGATTAAACCATCCCACTTCTCTTTCTTACCCAAAATTTCTTGCAGTTTGCAAGAATGTTTTTGTTAATATGCCACCGACAAAGAAAATGGTTTGATGCAGGGAAGGTTATACGAATTGAATTCATCAAAGAAAGTTCTCTATCTATGACAATAACATTAGGAAGGCATGACGGATCCATAAGTTCTTTCAATACTGTCAAAGCCCAAGTGTAGCTGTCTTCTTTCTCAAACTCTAAGTATGTGGAAGCAATGAAGATGGTCATTTGTGTTGATGTCACGCCTACAATTTCTAGCAAAGGTAACTTGTACCTATTAGTATTGTAAGTGCAATCCATCAATATGACATATGGAAAAGCATGCATCATATCGATGCTACGCGGGTGAACAAAAAACAAATCCTTAATTGTGTTCTTCTTCTCACATCGTCTGAAAAGATGGTAATAAATGTGCTCGTTCAATTTAAACATGAGTTGTTGTACTTCTGATCGACCTGCTCGCTCATTTACTTTGTTTTTCACGTTTACATTATATATAGTCCGAATCGTGGACTTGTTCTTTGAGAATTTCTCTTTTAGGATAAAAAAATATCCTTTTGACTGCTATTCACATGTAACATATCTACGACATGCTCCTCCTCCGGTTTCACCATTCTACCTGCAAAAGAGTCACCCACCATAGATTCTACAATAGGATGATTGTGAACCCCACATCCTAATTCCAAATGCCATTCACCTTCATAATTGACTTGCCTAGCCATCAACTTGAATGGACATCCACATTTCATTGTTCCACTATCTCTATTTTTCTTAGATTTCTTTCCCTCTACGTTTCCAACATGATTTTGAACCGCTACTTTAGAGATTTGGGAGGCTTTCTTTGAGTCACTATAAATGCCGCTACATTCACAAGTTAAAGACATTCGATGTTTCGTATTACCACACCCATTGTCCGACTTACCAATCACAATAACAAAAACATTCTCCATTCCTTTAGCACGCATCCATTCACATAATCTTTCCCGAGAAATAAAGTACAATGACATTGTGAACACATGCGTGATGTCTGGAATCGCATCTTCAAATTCAACAATTTCATGATCATCTGATTATACGTTTGTATACTTCAAATAGATTTTCAAATAAAAAGTTACCTTACATGCGTACAGTTCGGAAAAGTCTGGGGGAACAATTTCAAAAGGTAACAAATCTAGTTAATCAATTTCAAAATGTATGTTTAATAAAGTTTAAAATGTTCGGCCAACACAGTCTAAACATTGTTCAAATGTTTGGCCAATGTTGATTGAACATCGTTACAATGGACGGCAGGCACTGACCGAACTATGGAATATTGTTCGGTCAACAGTTACCTAACAATTCAAATATGTTCTGCAACTATTGGCCGAACCGTAGACGATGAAAGTTTTTTTTAATACAAAGCAAAAATAATATATAGTATCAAAATACTTACATTTATGATTGATCATCAAGCGTTCTTCCATCCGTAATTGAACTTTAACGCAATATAGTAATATAAAGATTTTGAAAAATGAACGAGAGAGATTTTTGTTGCTTTTTTTTTTTTTTACCGAATATGGAGTAGAAGGGGCCGTAAAAGAATGGTAAGTTTTTAGGGTTTACTGTGGGTGAAAATTTAATTAATTTTTTTGGTTGTATTTAGTAGACAAGTATGTAATATCGAAGAAATCCAATTACATGTGTATAACATCGTATTGAAGGGTAATAGAGTCATTTTAATTAATGGCATTTTTTTTGAAAATTGTATTACGTGGGTATAAAGTAATTATGCGGGGGTGAATAACAATTCTCTAATATTAAATGAGGAGTTTGATATTAATAAAAGACATTAAGGAGAATTGTGATCATGTGAGAGGATTAAAGAAAGCTTAGACTATAATGAAATTATTATGATCTTAAACAAAAGACTAACGAGAGTCTTAAAGAGGCTTGTGATCATGAAATAGGGATTAAACAGAGCTTAGATTTTTACTAAATCATTGAGATTTTAAACACATGGCTAACAAGATTCTTAACCTATGTAAATAAGACTTGTGATAATTATATAGGGATTAACAAGATCTTAGATTTTAATGAAATTATTATCTTTTAAAGCGACTTTATCGAAATTATTAACATCATAATAAATGACCAACCCGAATACAACTCTACGTTAAAGAGAGTTATGATCATCAATTATGGCTTAAAGATATCTTAGACTTTAATGAAATTGTTTAGATCTTACATAAATGACAAACCAGAGTCTTAGTGAAAGCGTGAGATTCCTCATGGGATCTCATCGCTCCAAAACCGTGTGAAGAGATAAGTTTGGTATGTTGGTTTTTTGACTTTCTTTAAACATTTAAATTTATTATAGGTAAGGATATTGTTTAATTTGTTGTATATCTTTAATTTTTTTTTTTTGATTAATTACTTAATTTTAGTAACTCACAATATTAATTGATCTCTAATCTCTTTATTTGTGTAAATATATTTTTGGGTTTAAAAGGGTTAGTTGTTAAATGAAAAGCAATCAATTAAGGTGAATAAAAAAAAGGGTAATACAAAAGTCACAAAGGAATGTCACAATTTTTTTTTTCCAAAATGATGTATCATGATTTTATTGATACTTTTAATTCTAGTATAAAGTGTCCAAAATCGATCCAACCAATAAAATATTTTCACCTCATTTTGTATCAATTTTTTATAAACATTTTATGTACACCTAGCATTGCCCAAAAAGGGTAATACTAAAGTTGTTAAAAAATCAACTTAATCAATTTGGCATTCAACAACTAATTTTTTTTTCAATTTTTTTTTACTACATTAGGAATTTATTCTGCGTCTAGCAGTTTAGAAAAAGGCAAACCTTTCTTTATGGGTGTCCATTTCTAACTTTTCAATTTAATTTAAAATCTTTGATTTTACCTGTATATAATCCATCACTTATTCGCACATAAACTGCAAAACTGTAATCGAGCATAACTTAATACATAACTGTTAATGTTAGATCATGTGTTTCCATGAATGTTGTCCCATGTGTTGCGAACCAGTGTTGCCACTGGTGTTGCCACAAGTGTTGCCATTTGGATTTGGCAACACTGAAATAGTTACTGTATTGTTCACAAATAAAAATGAGGAAATTAATGTTTGAATAAGAGTAGTTAGTCTGCTTAAAATGAGCTTGAATAGGTCCTCAGAAACTGCCCAGGCGTGATGTTCGAAGAAGAGGAGAAAATTAACAAATAAACATGTGTTAATTTGTTTAATTAATGACCAAGCAAAAAGAGATATTATTCAGCTATTCTGGGGGAGAACAAGTCAGAGTACAAGGCATCTACAGCTGAGCGGTACAAGCAAGTGAAGCAAGAGAAGACTAAGTCTCCTACATTTGAGGCGAGTTGGCTAAAATGGAGAAAACAAACTTCTAGGTTGTTGCTGATCATTTTGAGTAGGCTCCAAGACTTTGTGGCCTATAAATAGTGCAGTGGATCTTCATTGAAGATCATCCAATTCAGAAAACGCAAATCTGCACAAGAAATAGAATTCGGCTCTCATGTGTTGCCATTCAGTGTTGGCAACACTCAGTCCGACACTCGAGAATTTCATATATATTTTTCATATTTTTGTGAGGTTTTGAGTGTTCATTTTCTGAGAGAGTTCTTTATATGTTGTTCCTTATGTTAATGATTGTTTATCATTAAGGAACTTCTTTGACCTTGTATTGAATTCATATTATTAATAGAAAGGTCTTGCCCTCCTGGCACCCATCAAATTATATATTTATATAACTTGATAAAAATTATATTCTTGTGTATTGTTTTAATTCTTCCGCTGCAAATTAGATTTATTTCTATTTATTAGTGTTTTTCTAGAATTGGTGTGTGTTGTTGTTAGTGTTGCCAACACTATGGACAACACTTGTCAGTTTCATCTCACCTTGTGAGTTTTGCCTCACTTGTTCTAAGCCAAAGACAATTTCAATTGGTATCAGAGCCTAGCACTTGATATACTAAGTGTTTAGATCCTTTTGTCATGGCTTATGATCCTGCCAACCCTAATCAAAAGAGATTACCGGTTTTAGATGGATCAAAATATGCTTATTGGAAGATTCGCCTACGCTCGCATATCAAATCAATTGATCTTCGAGCTTGACGATCTATTTTAAATGGTTATTCTCTACCATTACTCCTTCCAGATGAAGATGTTGACGTTCAAGTCAAACCTGAATCTGAATGGACTAT
Source organism: Adenophora triphylla var. japonica (assembly GCA_022495995.1). Lineage (NCBI taxonomy): Eukaryota > Viridiplantae > Streptophyta > Magnoliopsida > Asterales > Campanulaceae > Adenophora > Adenophora triphylla. The sequence continues at coordinate 28,506 of JAFEMH010006872.1, read as the reverse complement.
TGAAGAAAATAATCTTGCTAGTTTCAATGAAAAGAAACTAAATTCCATCTATGAATGGGTTGACATGCATATGTTCAAGCTCATTCAAAATAGTCCCTCTGCAAAAGATGCTTGGGATACTTTACAAAGATTTTGTGAAGGAGATGGTAGTGTCCGAGAAACAAAGCTTAGAGGTCTCACTAGTAAGTTTGAAAGATTAAGAATGGGTGAAAACGAAGATATTACTTCTTATTTTGAAAAGTTGATTGATATTTCAAATGCTTGTCAAGTATTAGGGGAACCTTTTACAAATAAACAACTTGTTTCAAAAGCTATTCATACTCTTCCTGAACATTTTAATATTAAAGTTTCAGCTATTGAAGAGGCCATAATCTTTCAACTATGGACATTAACTCCTTAATGAGCATTTTGAAAAACTTTGAGATGAATCTCAATGAACGAACCGAGGCTTCTAAAGGAAAAAAATATTGCCTTAAAAGTCGAATCTTCGGACACATGTGTGGATGATGAAGATGAAGTCTTCGAGGAGTTAGATGAGAATACTAGTGTAGCTTTACTTGCTAAGAGATATAATTCCATGCTTAGAAAATTTAACAGTGTGCAGGTAAAGGCTAAGGACCAATCGGCCAAAACATCTAGTTTTTTGCCAAGGAGAGGTCCTCCTCCAAATCAAATGGATACCCCACCTAGGCGTGCATCCTCAGAAAAGATCCGGTCCGATCCTAAATACATTGAATCCATTCAATGTCATGTAGTTTCGGTTGGGGTCACTATGCCAATGAATGTGCTAATACCTTGAGAAAGGCGGGCAAAAACTTGTGGGTATCTCTTAGTGATTGAGAGGAGGAAGGAACGGAGAAAGATGAAAAGACGGAGCAAGTGGTCATGATGGCCATGGTAGAGGAGCTACCATCGACAGAAAGTGTTACCTCAAGTGTTGTCCCAGATTTGACAACACTTGACACAACACTTGTGACTTTTCAGAAAGTGTTGCCCCAAGTGTCTTCCAGAAATTGGCAACACTTGACACAACACTCAGCAGGTATGATTCTTTAAATAGTATTTGCTTGCATGATTCAGTTGGTTTAAATTCAGAGGAGACTATAGAGGATGATCTTTGTAAAGATGAGCTCATTCATGAATTAAAAAACCTCTATAAGTCCCTCCTCATGTAGTGGAAAAAGGAAAACAAGATGGTGGTTTTCTTGAAAAAGGAAAATCATGATCTTAAAAACTCCTTTGACTCGGCTGGAGGTTTAACTCAGTAGGAGAGACTTGGAACTTGATAAAATCAAGGCGAAACTCAACCTAGCTGAATCCACCTTCAAAAAACTCAACACGAGTTCATACAAATTGGATGAAATACTCAATTTGAGTAAGCCTCTAAAAGCTGGTCTTGGGTTCCAAGAATCACTGGAAAGTATTACCTCTTCCTTGTTTGATGTTGAAACTAAAAATTGTTTTGTAAAAGAGCGTGTCAAGGAAAAGGGTAGCACTCCTAGTGATACTCCTGATAAATCCAATGAATGTGGATACTGTCACAAAGCTGGACATACAAAATCAGATTGCTTTTTCCTTCAAAAGAAAATGTCCAGTCTTCAAGTGTTGCCTCAAGTGTCGCCAAATTCTCAGGGCAACACTCAAGACAACACTGGTGAACAGAAATCCTGGTTTTCAAAAAGGGCTTGGTTACCCAAGGAAAAACTGAAATGCTATGTTGTTTACATAGCTTTAAGGACTAACATTGCTGGAACTTGGTACTTTGATAGTGGTTGTTCACGTCATATGACGGGTACAAAATCATTCCTAACGGAGTACCAACCTATTCAAGGAGGCTTAGTGACTTATGGTGGTGGAGGCAAGAGTGAAATAGTTGGAAAAGGAACACTGGATATTGTTGGTTTTCCTCCTTTGAAAAATGTCTTGCACGTAGATGGTTTACTTGCTAATTTAATTAGCATTAGCCAATTATGTGATGACAATTTTGAGGTAAAAATCAATAAAAATATCTGTGAAGTGTTTGATAATACTAACTTTTGTGTCATGACTGGAATAAGATCAAGCGTTAATTGCTACCTGGTTGGTAATAAACCGGTGTGCAATTTGACTAAACTTGATGATATAAGATTATGGCATCAAAAGTTAGGTCATTCTCATTATAGGAATCTTGAGAAGATTATCAAACATAAAGCCGTCAAAGGTGTTCCCAAACTAAACCTCAAAGACACCGTGATGTGTGGTGATTGTCAAAAGGGTAAGCAAACTCGTGTTGCTCACAGTGTTGGACAACACAATGAGCAACACTCAGGAACAACACATTGTTTTCAGCTTCTACATATGGACTTGATGGGTCCTATTGAGGTAGAAAGCTTGGGAGGTAAGAAGTATGTTTAGGTGATAGTTGTTGATTTTTCTAGGTTTACAAGGATCTATTTCTTAAGAGAAAAATCTGAAACTTTTGATAAATTTACTCACTTAGTCTCTAAAATCAAAAACATGTTTTGTTCTCCTATTTTTTGAATAAGGTCAGATCATGGTAGAGAGTTTGAAAATCTCTCCTTCTCTACATTTTGTAGTAAAAAGGGGATACACCATGAATTTTCAAAGCACCTAAAACACCACAACAAAATGGTATTCTTTGAAAGGAAAAATAGGACTTTAATGGAGATGGCTCGTGTTATGCTAATTGCTAGAAATATTTCCAAAGGTTTTTGGGCCGAAGCATTAAACACAACTTGTCACACTACGAATAGAGTTTTCTTAAGACCCGGTACTACTATGACACCCTATGAGATTTTAAATGGAAAGAAACCAACGGTTCACTATTTTCACGTGTTTATGTGTTTGTGCTACATTTTAAACGACCGGGAATACTTAGGAAAACTAGATTCCAAGAGTGAAAAAGCCATCATTCTTGGCTACTCTCAACACAGTCATGCTTATCGAGTCTATAATTTGAGGTTAAAAGTGATTCAAGAATCGGTAAATATTGAATTTAACGATTACTTGAGTGCTACAGGAGAACCAGTTGATGATATACCTCTGACCCTGCTGGAAGAAGTTGAACAGAGGGCTGGAACAGAAACAGATTCGGCCAGTATAGCCACAGATTCAAGTGTTGCCCTGAGTGTTGCCCCTGCAACAGCAACACCTGAGGCAACACAGGAGAACAGAATAGTGGCTGAAAATTTTGAGAGTAGTGACTCAGAAGAAGAAGATGGATTGGTGTACCATCATGGCAGGAGAGATCCCCCAGCTTGTATTAGAAATTATCATCCCATTACTTAGGTAATTGGTGATGTTAATGAAGGGGTTCGAACAAGAAATAAGAAGCCAGTTGACTACAGAGATATGGTTAGGTATATTTGTATGTCCTCCACATACTCCAAGGTAAAAAACTCATGTTTCGTTTCCTCTCATGAACCAAAAATGTGATCGAGGCTTTAAATGATAATATCTGGATACAAGCTATGCAAGAAGAGCTTGAACAATTTACCCGTAACGAGGTTTGGTGTTTAGTTCCACGTCCTTTACATATAAATATTATTGGAACTAATTGAATTTACAAAAACAAATCTGATGAAGTGGGTAATATTGTTCGTAATAAAGCTCGTCTTGTGGCTCAGGGCTATACACAAGTGAAAGGAATCGACTTTGACGAAACCTTTGCACCTGTGGCTAGAATTGAGTCAATAAGACTACTTCTTGCTATAGCCTGCTACCTCAAAATCACATTGAACCAAATGGATGTCAAAGCGGCTTTCTTGAATAGGTACTTAGATAAAGAGATATATGTTGAGCAACCTAAAGGGTTTGAAGACCCATTCCACCCAGGCCATGTATACAGACTTGATAAGGACTTATATGGCTTGAAACAAGCTCCTCGAGCATGGTGTGGGCGTCTAACAAATTTCCTTCTTGAATATGGATTTGTTAGAGGAGAAGCCCATAGGACATTATTTATCCTTAGGGAAAATAAAGATGCTCAGATCTATGTTGATGACATAGTTTATGGCTCCACATCTAAAACGTGTTTACAAAATTTTGTGCAAGCTATGACATCAACTTTCTAGATGAGCATGATAGGAGAACTTAATTATTTCCTAGGATTGCAGGTGAAACAGTCAGATGATGGAATCTTTATCTTCCAGAGCATGTATGCTAAGAGTCTGGTGAAAAGATTTGGATTGGAGAGTGCAAAGAGCTCAAAAATACCTATGGGATCATCTCTTAAGGTAACCAAAGATCAGGTAGGGGAGGATGTTGACCCAACTCTGTATAGATCCATGATAGGTAGTCTTCTTTATCTTACTACCAGTCGTCCCGATATTATGTTCAGCGTAGGTGTATGTGCTAGATATCAGCCTGCTCCTAAAATTTCTCACCTAAATGCTATCAAGAAAATCATTAAGTATGTGTCTGGGACAAGTGAATTGGGAATCTGGTTCACCAAAGACACTAATACCAACTTGGTTGGTTTTAGTGACTCTGATTGGGAAGGGGATATAGATGATAGAAAGAGCACTAGTGGGGGTTGTTTTTTCTTGGGTAATAATCTTGTGTCGTGGTACAGTCGCAAGTAAAATTGTGTCTCTCTCTCGACTGCTGAATCTGAGTATGTAGCAGCCGGGAGTTGTTGTTCACAAATAATATGGTTAAAACATATGCTTGACGACTATGGTCTTGATAGTAATATCCTGACCATGTATTGTGACAATTTGAGTGCTATAAATATTTCCAAAAACCCTGTACAACTCTCACGCAATAAACACATTGATATCCGCCATCACTTTTTGAGAGATTTAGTAGAAAAGGACTTGATCCAAATAGAGCATATTGATACTAAACATCAACTTGCAGATATTTTGACCAAAGCCTTGGACCATGAGAGATTTTCAAGTTTGAAAAAATCTCTAGGTTTATGATTTCTATAAATTTGTTGTTTCAAGTGTTGCGTCGGTGTTGCCTAACACCGGCAAAGAACCTTGTGTATTTGTTGTATAATTTTTTAAAAAATAAAAATTATATTTAGTATAATCCAAAATGGGGGGGGGGCATTTACTGACCTTTTTGTTTTAGTATGTGTATATACTTAAGGTTAACATTTTTTATAAAATACCCATTTGTGCTTAAAGTGACAAAGTCAGTTATGTTGTTGTTGATATTGAAAAAGGCAATGCTTGTTAAAATACTCCCAAAGTAACTCCGGGCACGACGTTCGCTACGACGATGTTTCCTTGCCAAAACGGGAGTATAATGTAGTTGTTTTATACTAAGTATTAGGGACATGGAGCTCGCTACTACAGTGTACCCTACTTGAAAGATATAAAACTTACTACATATAGCTTTACACGTTTATAAAAAACTCGGGGCACGGAGCTCGCTACTACGATGCTTCCTTGTAAATAAAGAATGTGTAAAGCTTGCTTAAAAATTGCATAAGGAATGATAAGATATAAATGTTGAAAAAATATCAAGGGGATTTTATTTAAAAATGTTGCCATGAGTGTCACGCAACATTGCTAGTAACACATTAGTAGATGCTACATTATTTTTTTATTTCTTGTTTTTGTTTTTGTTAATTAAATTTTGAATTTCCGAAAGACTATTTTTCTTATAATTAGAGTTTGTGAAATTTAAAAGGTTTTTAGCAAAAATATTTAATTTTTGTCTAACTAATTGTAATTTAGAAATATCTATTTTTTAAAATTCATAATTTGAATTTTGAAAAACACAATTTTATGGATATTGCTAAAATTATTTTTAGTTATTATATATTTAAAAATTAAAAATAAATTAAAAATAAAATAATAAAATAAAATAAAATTTTAAAAATGGCAGATTAAAAGTGCTTTGAAGTTGTTGGGTTTGTGAGAGATAAAAGGGATTTAATTTGATTTGAACTTGTAAAATCAAATTAAAACCCTCACTATTCACTCAACAAAAACCCACTTCCTAAACCCTCTCTCTCTCTCTTCGTATCTCTCTCTCTCTAGGCGGAATCCCACTTCCCTGTTCCTCCTTCTTCCTCGTTTTTCCTTCAATTTCCATGGCAAGTCCCAAAAATACTACCCAAATTTCTTCCCCCATGGAAATTTCACCTTTAGCCCCTTCGAATGTCGCCTCAAATGTCGCCGAACCCATGGAGATATCACCTGCGACACTTTCGGCCACACCCACCACCTCACCATCTTTAGACATTGTTGTCTATAATTCTCCTCAAATTCCCATTCTTATAAGCCTTCCAGAAGCTACCCCATCCGTAGAACTCACCTTCGCCCCTCAAAAGAAAACCAAGAAACGAAAGGCGGTTGATGCTTTTTCCTCATTTCGAGGTGGAGTTCGTCGTCAATCCGAAAGGATCAAGACATTGTTCAGGTCTAAAATTCCTTCCAACACTGCTGATAATCCTGTCAATGTGGAGGATAGCTTAAGTTCTTCGCTCAACATTTCGTCCGAGGACAATTCGGACCAAATCTTTAAAGAGACCAAGGAGCCCTCATAATCTTCTGATGAGGATGAGGAAGCATGGATAGATGATGAAGAAACTCTAGCTCAAGCCAAGTCCCGGATTGCCAAAAAACAGAAAATTTCCTCCAGTGTCGCCCCAAGGGTTGCCAATCCAATGGCATCATCTGAAGCAGCACCTGCTGCCAAGACCAAAGCCCAGTCAAGTTCCCCTTCTTACTCTCCTATTTCCTGGCCAGAGGAAACCACTCCTACTCCCTCTCATGATTCAAAATCTGATTATGAGTCTTTTGGTTATTATGAACACCCATTTTTTTCGAGGAATTTTATAGTGAATCCAACATAGATAAGTGGGTTCAAGATTCTAAGAAAAAGATTCTGAATGAAAGGAATATGTTTGTGACTTAGTTCAAGGAGTTAGGAGTGTACCAATTTTTGGAGGATAGAAACTTTTTACCTACGGTTGTGAAAGTGTCCGGTTATATTGAAAGTGTCTTTAGGAATTTTTATGCTCATCTTAGGGATGATATTGATGATAGGAATACCCCTCACTATGGAAAGATCTTTGTTAGGGGCAATATTTATGATCTTAATCCCTTCATCATCAACAAAGCATTCGGCCTCCCTAATATTGAAGATGAGAGTTTGGACGTTGAACCAAATACCTTAGCCAACTTTTTGACAGGAGGGAGAGTCATTATTTGGAGTGAACACTTTAAATCTACCCATCTTACTTCTTTGTTTAGTGTTTTTCACAAATTTTGTATAACAAATTGGCTACCTACGGCCAATGAAAACACGGTGACATTCGAGCAAGCAACTTTGTTGTACAAACAAGGCAAGAAACAAAGAGTCAACTTTGGGAGATTAGTGTTTGTTCACCTAGCTGCATGGGACAAGAAAAGAAAAACCTCCTCATTCATTTTTCCTTCCCTTATTTACAATGTTCTCTTGTACCAAAACCTCAAGCCTTGGAATGCCGATAATATCTCTGAGAAGCGTGTTTATTACAGAATTAGCAAACACTTTACAAACGGTGATAGGCACAGAGATTTGCCATGGGTTTTGGTTACAGATGCTCCTCCGTTAGCTGCCCCTGCTTCAAGTGTCGCCTCTGAAATTGGCAACACTTCAGGCAACACTGCACCTGTAATGATTGATGTTGCTATCGTTCTTAATTTTTCAATAGTCAGGTGAAGCACATCGACTCAGTGATACAGGGATGGCTGGACATGCGTACTGATATGATGAAAATGGTGGATATTATTTCTTTCAAAATAGGGGGAGATCAATCAATGCCAAGGCGTGATGATGGAGCGGATGGAGATGGAGCTGGACCAAGTGGCACAGCTGAGGGAGGTGAAGGAGCTGGAAATGCAGAAGGTTGATGGTTGGTTCACATGGTTGCTTGATTTGGTGATTTGGTAACAAAAACAATTTTATTTGTTTTTATTTGGTTTGTTATGCATAAACAATTTTAAATTCTATTTTTTTCTTTGTTTCGGCTGGAATTTTCTTCAAACTTTGGTGGATGGTTTTTGCTAAATGGTTGGATGGTTGTTTTGAAGATTTTAATAATTATTTTGTTTCATTATTAATTTCGTATTATGGCGGGGGGATAAATTTAAAATTATGTGACTTTACATTGCCTGAAGGTTGATGTTGCCACTATTTGGAGTGTGATACTTTGATTGAAAAAATATTTTCTAACATTGTCTGAAGGTTTATGTTGTCACTATTTGTCACGTGGTAGTTTTTTTTTTTTTGTTAAGTATGACTAATTGGTTTGTAAAGATCATCACATTGGTATTTTGTGAAGAAATCATTATCTAAGGGGGAGATTGTTAATGTTAGATCATGTGTTGTCATGAATGTTGTCCCAAGTGTTGCAAACCAGTGTTGCCACTGGTGTTGCCACAAGTGTTGCCATTTGGATTTGGCAACATTGAAATAGTTACTGTATTTTTCACAAATAAAAATGTGGAAATTAATGTTTAAATAACAGTAGTTAGTCTGCATAAAATGAGCTTGAATAGGTCCTCAGAAATTGCCCAGGCGTGATGTTCGAAGAAGAGGAGAAAATTAACAAATAAACATGTGTTTATTTGTTTAATTAATGACCAAGCAAAAAGAGATATTATTGAGCTATTCAGGGGGAGAACAAGTCAGAGTACAAGACATCTACAGCTGAGAGGTACAAGCAAGAGAAGCTAGAGAAGACTAAGTCTCCTACATTTGAGGCGAGTTGGCTAAAATGGAGGAAACAAACTTCAAGGCTGTTGCTGATCATTTTGAGTAGGCTCCAAGACTTTGTGACCTATAAATAGTGCAGTGGATCTTCATTGAAGATCATCCAATTCAGAAAACGCAAATGCACAAGAAATAGAATTACGCTCTCAAGTGTTGCCATTCAGTGTTGGCAACACTCAGTCCGACACTCGAGAATTTCATATAGATTTTTCATATTTTTGTGAGGTTTTGACTGTTCATTTTCAGAGAGAGTTCTTTATATGTTATTCCTTATGTTAATGATTGTTTATCATTAAGGAACTTCTTCGACCTTGTATTGAATTCATATTATTAATAGAAAGGTTTTGCCCTCCTGGCACCCATCAATTTATATATTTATATAACTTGATAAAAATTATATTCTTGTGTATTGTTTTAATTCTTCCGCTGCAAATTAGATTTATTTCTATTTATTTGTGTTTTTCTAGAATTGGTGTGTGTTATTGTTAGTGTTGCCAACACTAAGGACAACACTTGTGAGTTTCGTCTCACCTTGTGAGTTTCGCCTCACTTGTTCTAAGCCATAGACAATTTCAATAACCAAAACCTTTTATTGCACTCAAACAACTTAAAGGGAACATGCCTTGTCACCAACTTATTTCTTGAGATGCTCAGAATCGATATCTTTAGTGATGTTTACGAAATATTCCATAAGTGTCTCTGGGTCAGGAATACTTTCATTCAACTTCTCATATTCGACTGTCCAAGTCACCAAGTCATCTTCACCAACTCTTTCGACATGAAATGTTATCAGCATGTCCTTGTACAGCTCCAACAGATCCCCTTCAACCACTTTGAAAGCGATCAACTTTTCTCCTCATTTATTTCTGTAATAATTTCCTTGCCTATCCTGTCTTTCCCATCTATGAATCCCATAATGCACATATTCAAATTACTTAAGTACACAAAATTTCAGTTTTAACAGAATAATATTCAAATGAAAAAAAAACGTACATAGTATATTGTCAAAATAATGCATGTTTTTTAGTAGATATAGATAGATTTTTTTTTAAGAATAAAAAGATGTAGTTTCAAGGGAGCAAGCATATATACATATATCTTACCATGGAAATTGTGCCAGGAAATAACAGAGCCCACACGACCAAATTCACCTTCATGCAAATTACAAGCATGAATTAAAGGGGTCAAGTCCTTAATGTCATGCGGCCTGTACATCATGAGCTCATGGAACACATCTACGACATGCTTGATATCAATCTGTGCCACCCTCTTGCCATAAAAATTGAGATGTTCAGCCTCAATATCTTTAGTGAGATTTATAAACATATCCATTAGTGTATCTGGGTCAGGAAAAGTCTCGTCAAGTTTCTAGTATTCAACTGTCCATGTAATCAAGTTGTCATCACCTCTTGTTTCAACATGAATAGTGATTTGCATCGCCTTGTATATCTCCATTGTTTTGGTCAATTACTTATACTCTTTGAAACTGAACTTTTGGTGCAATGATTTTGGGCACAAATGGAATATAAGAATGAGAAAAATCAAGATGTGACACCAAGATGTAACGAGGAAAGCCCTTGATCAATTGAAATCCGGCACAAAACCTCGGGAGGTTTTAAGAAACCTACCTAAAACAAAAAATGTTTATAATCATTCTTGAGTGAGTACAAAGTGGAAGTATAGAGAGAGTTACAAAATTGCCGTCCATGACCCCTACCCCTATCTCTCTTTAAATACCCCAACAAAGATGAAGATTACAAAGTAATCGAAAATCCCTACAAATCTGGGGCAGGTTGCTAAAGATAAAGAGTCGTTGCTATGACTTGATCTTCCGTTAGAAATGTGTTTGAAATAGGCTTGACTTGGTCGTTGGTCTTTGTTGATATTTATCTCCCGAAAAATAGGAACAGATGTACTTGCATCCTTAAGTTGTCAATATAAGATGTCATGTTAAAGATGCTGAAGAATCAAGATGCTAAAGAACTATATTATCCAAGATGTCTGTGTATCTTGAGTAAAAATTCTATCCCAAACAATTGCCCCCAAAATATTTGGATTTCCAAGTGGGACACGGAAAGCCTAATACTTTGCCAAGTGTTGATTCAGTTCCATGTATTTAATGAGGTGGCTGGTTTAGACGGTTAATAGGAAGTTGTAAAGTTTTAATGGGCCTAGATGTCCATAATAGACTTTCTTTTGAATACCTCTTGTATGGCTTAAAAAGAGAAACAAATCCTTTCATATCCCTTCCAAGTCTGGCCTTCCACTATATTCCGGTATGTTCTTCATTTTCATTCTATAAAAATATTTTCCATGAAAGGCGTGGTCCTCGTCAATCCTTACCCAAATCCAGATTGCTAGTCCATCCGTATAACCTTCTGAAAACTTCTTCGGTAAGTATTTTTTTTTCTGGAAAACAAATAGTCAATTTGCCCAGAGAGTACATTTGTATTCATATTTGTGCTAATGTATTTGATATTCATCTTTACAGTGACTTGTACCAAATCTGGGTTTGCAGCAAGTGATCTAGTGGCTAAATATAAGAATAAAGTGAAAATTGAAGGGAGTCTGCCTCTGATGCCTAATTTGGAGATGGATAACAAGGAGGTGTTGAAAAGAAAGAGAAGTAAACAAGTAGTGGATGTAGAGGATGCATCACCAAGTGAAGAGGATCTAGAGAATAAGGTAATATGTTACTTTGATATTGTCTGAATATCCTTCCTTGTTCTGATCAAATGTTGTTACCTTTGATGATAGGCTGTAGCCGTTGCCCGGATGATAGCCAGCGAGATCAAGTTGGGTAGAGGAAAAGTTGATACCTTGCTTATGGATAGGACAGAGTATGAGGAGGATCTCAAGGCGGCTTTCAAGATATTGAAAGAGAAGAATGATGTAATAAGGGCGAAGGACAGTGAGATTTCAAAATGGGTAGTTAGAGTAGCTAAAGTTGGTAGGAGACATGCTATGGAGATGGAGATTCTCCACGATGACATGGTGACTGAGGCTGTGAAATCAGTTTTTGAGGCTAGGATCGAGATGATGAGGAATATCAGGCTTGTGAGCATATAAACTGGAATCTAGAAGAGGAGTATGCAGCCCTAAAGAGGATCGCAAGCAAAAAAATGGGTGAGGTCAACTCCCAAGTTCAGGATGCGGAGGGAGTCGAACGGGTTGGACGGGTTGGAGATAATCAAGAGGATGAAACAAAATAAGAATCCTTGAAGGATGGTATGTTCTGTTTTAAAAAACAATTAATTTAGTCTAAATGAGGGTGTGTCCTCATAACAAGTTTTTAATTTGTAATGGACTCATAAGAGTCAGTACATTTCTTTTGAAGATGTTGGTGACAACATGATTATGATTTTGGTTTTTTGAATATGTTTAGCCTTTTGTGTTCTCAACAAGATATAATTTTTGTGTTATGAAAAACTTGTAAGTGTTAAACCTTTGTACTTGTGAGTAACATGTAGATGTTACAACCAAAAGAACTTTGTTCCACATTGTGTGAAATACGTGCGCCCATGCGAGGTTTTGATAACCAATTGTGTATCCTTCTATTTCACTAGAATCAATTACACCAAATGTTCGATCATCATATTGTACAAAATTAGTTAGCTTATGATCACTAAACCCTCTGATTGACAGATATGATGTGTGTTTCAGATATATTTTTGACCACCTATCTTGAATACCAGATGAAAATCTAATTCAGTCTCCATACGAGAATCACCAGAATTGATGTTTTTTTTTTGCTTTTTTGTTTTTTAAAAGAAAATTTCATTAATAACGAAAGGGAAATAATTAAAAGAAATAAGAAAAAAAAGAAAAAAAGATACAAGAAGGGCTAAAATGAACTTCTAAGAACTAGCAATTTGAGGCAACAAAAGTCTGTGATATGGGCTCGATTACGAGCCGCATTAAACTTGAAACCTTTTGCCAATTTTTTTGAGAGCGAGTTATTGGTCGTCGCGAAGCATATAAGTCGTCTGATGAACCTTTGTGTTGTTTTTGAGCCATGAGTGGACCGTTGTACTCTTTGAAATAGCTATTCTCACCATCCCTTCCTCCAAAGAAAAAATCAGCATGGTTGGGTTCCATTTGATGAATTAGAGAAAAATCGTCCTCCTCTTCAACGGTAATAATGGCTTGAGGAATAACTTAAGAGTCCTCTTGGAAGCATCCAGTGGCAATTCCACATACAGTAAATGTGAAATATCCATATTGGTGTCAATACTTGTTGTGGGTAAAAATCCAAGATTGCGACGTCTTGAAAAGTATTCAGTATGTCATCATCTTCGTACCAGCAGTCAAGGTAAAATTACATAGATAATTAAATTATTATTTAATTATTATTATTATATCCTTGATACAAGTAAATAGAACATGGGAATATACTTTCGTGGACTCACTTCAAATGGTTAGTAGACCAAGTCAAGTATCAAGGATGATCATGTCGAGATTTTAGGATAGTTTGTTACTTCTTGTTATCTTTAGTTATCTTGTCTCTATTTAAAGAGTTTATGGCGGTCATCATTGGCCGAACCTTGATTAAACTGGCGGCCATCATTGGCCGAACAGACTATCGATTGGCGGTCAGTGTCTGCCGAACAAAGCCAATTGCATCAAAACTTAGTTTATCAATGTGTTTTTTTAAATTTACTCACTAGTGATTAAATTTTCTCAATATTTTCAATATTTTCACTATTAATTTATTGTTTTTTTTTCTCATTTGCTTTTGTAGTTTTGTCATACATGAGCAGGGAAAAACGACCAACTATGTATACCAGAAAAGAAATGGATTAATCACTTATCCGAGTACACCATTGGACGAACCAAGGAGGTAAAGGTTTCGGAAATGCATATGAACATTTTTAGTGGCAAAATGAAGAGGAAGCTGATAATGGGAATGAGCAGGGTGTTGAGGATACTTTGCTTCATTCATATGGAAATCATGTCGCATCCAGAATATGGATTGGTAATGAGTGTGGGGTATTGAAATGCATCAATCACACAACAAAAATGAAAGAATGTACTTTGGGACCAGAAAAATCTCGCGAGGTTCACCGTATCATCAAGAAGTGTCTTTTGACCGGTAAAATAATTATCATATTCTGACGTATATAAGGTGTTAGTGATTGCATTTGCAGAACGGTGGCATCCGGAAACTTTTAGTTTCCATTTGCCTATTTGGGAGATGACCATCACATTAGATGATATGATGCGTCTTATCGGGCTTCTTATTGACGGCGGCCATTGATCTCCAATGGAAAAAAATCTGAGTTGTTACATCTATCACTTATTTATGAAGTCTTTGGAGTGACAAAGGACGAGGTTTTAGAATCAATGATAGGTTCTAGGGGTATGTCCAATAAACTTGAGTGGTTGCGCTGTAAATTTGACGATGGCTTAACGTCAAACGACCTGCTACTTGTGCATATGCAACGAAGGGATACAAGTTATTAATATTAGGTTGTAAACTGTTTAACGACAAGAGTGGGAGTCGTGTGAGCGCACCCCAGTTATTTAGAGTTTTTGAGAGATGAGCAGGGTGTTGGTGGGTATGCTTGGGGAGCTGGAGCCTTGGCTTTTCTCTACAGACAACTAGGGCAAGCATCCAGATACAGATGCAGCCAGATTGCTGGCTATCTTACGCTATTATAGGTATGTAACTATTACTTGAATATATTATGTCTATATCTCCTATATGTTTCTAATTCAATAATAATAAAATATGTATATATATATATATATATATATATATATATATATATATATATATATATATATATATATATATATATATATATATATATATATATATATATATATATATATATATATATATATATATATAATATATTTATACACATTTAGAAATATTTATTATTAATGTATGTGATTTTGCAGGCATGGATATATGTGAGTTTTCCAACTTTTAGGCATGATGATAGAATTGAATACGATGGAATCCAGGTGCTTGCAATGAAGTGGCCACCACTTAAGGGCCAAGGAAAATCTGTTGACTCTTTGAAGTCTAAGCGGGAGAAGATTGACACACTAAAGGGAATAATAGATGTAAGGATTTTATGATGTATTTCATTTTTGTTTATGTTCTTAATAGTTTCAATAGATTACTGATTCTTTTTTTTTTTTTTGACATTCATAGGTTTTATGGACTCCGTATACACCTAATGTGAGAGTGAAGTTTCCTTGGTCATCTGTTGCTCTGTTTCGTGGATGTATATGTATTGGATCCATCATCGAGCCATATCATCCAGACAGGGTACTGAGGCAGTTTGTTTATATTCAAAGACTTCCAGAACTTCCTATTGCACATACCATTAATTCGAGAACAACCTCAAAGAATTCTGCTATGTGGGGGACATTTGCAGAATATTTCCGTCACTAGCAAAGGTATGTTCTCACAAATGAGGAAGTTGGCACATATGCCCGGATACCACACGAGACAACTTCTGATTATTCTGAGTGGTATGTCCAGCATTCACATCCTATTATGCACCCCATAGAATGAAGGTCTCATGCAGTTCGGAGGACCACTGAAGTTGTTTTAGATCCGTGGGAAATGGTTAGATCCGTGGAACCACTTATTCAAAGATGGTCATCCAGGGATCCCTTACTTACTTTGGATGAGGCTATGCAAATCATTTCTCAGGCGTACACATTTTTATTAGCTCCATCTGAGCAGCAGACTGGACCATCGACTTCTCATCCACGTGGTTTTAGGCGACACTGAATTTGTTAGTGGTTAGCTTTTTTGTAATTTGACTTGTTTGACGGTGGAACTTTAGTTTTTATGTGTTTGATGTTATTGGCCTTAATGAACTTTGTGTCCTAGTCATGTATTAAATTTGAATACTGTTTAAGTTATGTAATGTTTCATTAGTTTGACAAATTGTTTTAACATAATTTGGTTTAATTTGTTTGACAGTATGTTTTAACATATTGTGGTTTATTTTGTAATATATCTACTGTTGGCTTGTGTTAAATTGAAAGAAATTTAGCGGTGCAAAAAATTTCAGGAAGTTTTTTACAATATGTTCGGCAAATATCTGCCAAAACATGTTGTCAACGTTTGACAGGCACCAACCAAACAATTTGCATATGTTCGGCAGGTACTAGCCAAACTTCTTGCACAAGTTCGGCCAACACCTGCCGAACATTATGTCCATGTACGGCAATCATTGACCAAACATTTTATTCATGTCACTACTAGAAACATGATATTTACCGACGAAAATAGTACCGACAGACCAAATTAAAGTACCGACGGAATGTTAATTTCCCCTTTCCGGAAATTTCTTTATTATATTACATTTTATTCCGTCGGTAAATCTTAAAAATCCGTCAGTAATACAGACGGACTCTGTCGGTATTACGGTATTACAAACGGAAATTTTTGTCTGTAAGTTGGCGTTTAAATACCCTGGCTTAACCCTTTATTCCTTATTTTGAAATCAAACTTTTTCTCTCGTTCTAAACATGCCGCCGCAGCCCTTTCATTCGCCGAACAATCAAACGGCATCGCTACATCTATCTCTCTTTCCAATGCCGCCACTAAGAAATCTAAGGAGAACGACTGCCGTCGGAGGCAGCGAAAGCAGAAGAAAAACAACAAGAAGACCACCGTAGATGACGCTGATACTGCCACGGGAACAGTTGGTAGTGTCAATGGAGAGGACAGTTCCAAGGAAAACTCGGATCCTCAAAAGGTATGACAACTGTATTAGGGTTTCGATACTGCTCATTAGGTCACTATGTGAATGTGTATTAAATCGAACCTCATTATCCGTATATTCCGTAGCTAGATCTGCTGTGTAGTTATGTATATAAATATATTAGGGCTTTATATTGAATCTTGGAACATTATCCTTCGGTTTTCGATCACATGGTTGTATAGTTGAATACTGAATTTGAATTTATTTTGCTTTTATCTTTTTTGTGTTTTAAGTGAAATCTACATACACTAGCCTCTCGGGTTTCTTCCCCAGCAGGTAAATTTTCTGGCCAAGAGAAGGAGAAAGATGGCGTCTAATAAAAAGAAGAAGGTTCTTGGTCTCATAGCCCTCTTTTATTATTTTTAGTTACTTATCACAATGGTTATATTATCTTTATTTTTGTCTAGTTGAGGCTGCAAGATTAAAAAATTCATATTCTCTTTCAGCTTCAGCGTCGGATGTAGATTGCTGAACTGAAACAGATCAGTTCAAGACCTGAGGTTGTTAAGGTGAGTTTACTTATGAATGTTTCTGCATGAATATTATTGCTATTTCTCACTGTAGATGTTATGCACCACCTCATCGTTAATCTCTTTTCTTTTGTGAGACAATAAGGTTTTGTGGTATACCCTGATTTATTCTCACCTCTTACCATATCATGTCGTTTGTAAGTTACTTTTGTCAATTTTTTATAAAGCTCAATCGGCTTAAATTGATTGTTGAATCTTTCCACATAATCAGATCACTGTTTAGCATTTTTATTCTACAATGAAGTAGAGCTTATTATCATGTTAATGTTAATCATTGTTTATAACTATACGCTTGTTCCTATTATACGGTATCTCTGTTTCCTGCATATAAAAGATGTGCTTGGACATAATATGCGTTGCAGTCGTGAAGTTTTCAATGTGCTTGGACACACATACACACTCACAGAATCGGATTGTGAAATAAACTATTCCATGATTTTTTATGCAAGTATATTCATGTATAATTTTCATGGTTCAAAATCTAAAATCTTCAAAGTTTGTTAATTCTCTTTGCGATAATGTGTTGCTTGTGAAAGTTGTAGTTATTGAACAAGAATTATAGTTTAGAGTGAATAGTTAATGAGATGGCAGTTATTAAGGGGTAAAATAGGTAGGGAGGCCAACATAGTCTAAGAGATCAATATCACCACCACACCCTTACATGCTCAAGTTTTATTCCTTCTTAGAATTGTTAGTGTAGTGTAGTTTAGTGAATCAAAGTGTTATCCTATCTCGTTTGTTATGGTATTTGATTTTTTAAATGACAACAAAAATTATGTTTATTTAGATGTTTTTTTCTCTATTTCTGCTTTAATATCTTTGAAGTAATGCTTTTCCCTCTGTTAAACCAATAGCTTACATAGTTAGTAACGCGTTGCGTCTTGGAATGTTATGGAATTTGATGAATGTTGAATTTGATTTTCGTAAAATCTAAGGAGAAACGCGTTTCTCCTTAGCGCTAAGGAGAAACGTGTTTCTTAACCGGTTTATTAACTGTTTTAATTGAACGTTTAACGAACCGGTTTCTTAACCGGTTTAATTAAAACATGTTTGCCCTAAGTTTAATACCAATACGATATCAGTAGCAAGGGAACCTCAGTTGAATATCCGAAACTATATCCGAAATCGCAGCAAGCGAAATCAGTAGCAATCGAAGGTATTATGGGAAATCCAGTTGATGAAATCATGAGCAATCGACCAGCTGAAGAAATCAGGACCAAGCGAAAATCCGATTGTGAGTTCACATGTTATTATTGTTTTGGTTCGCATTTTCATAAATTTCTGGATATATTAAGCATACTCATCTGTATATGAATTTAACAATGTGTTTTAGTTTGAAATTTTCAATTTGTGTATCGATTTTGTGTTTTATGTTTAACGATTTACTATTCTACTTAGTATTGTCGTTTCTTGGCTTTTAATTCATAATTTTCGTCATGTTTAACAATGTGTTTTAGTATTGTCTCTTGGCTTGTAATTCATAATTAAAAAGGTTCCGGATATCAATTAAATAGCTTCGGATATCCTTTCAAAAGGTTACGGATATCCTTTCAAAAGATTCTTGATATGTTGGATATCCAGAACCTTTTGAAAGGATATCCAGAACCTTTGAAAGGATATCCGAAGCTTTTGATAGGATATCCTTTCAAAATTAATTGATATCCGTAGCTTTTTAATTGATATCCAGAACCTTGAAAGGATATCCGAAGCTTTTGAAAGGATATCCGGAAGCTTTTGATAGGATATCCTTTCAAAATTAATTGATATCCAGAAGCTTTTTAATTGATATCCGTGAACCTTTTGAAAGAATATCCGAAGCTTTTTAATTATTTGTAGATATTTTTGAATATCCTTTTGAAAGTTTTTGGATATTCAATTGTTTGTTTCTGGATATTCAATTGTTTCTAGATATCAATTTGTGGATATTTTCGGATATTCATTTACTTGTTTCGGATATGCAATTGTTTGTTTACGGATATTCATTTACTTGTTTACGTATATTCAATTGTTTGTTTACGGATATTCATTTACTTGTTTCTATATTCAATTGTTTGTTTCGGGTATCCTTTCTTTATTATTACGGATATTCATTTCATTTATTTCTGGATATCCTCTTGATTTTTTTTTTTTTTTTTTTTTTTTTTTATGTTTTGTAGCTGCAGATTTAAATAAAGGTGAAGGTATTAAGAAACAAAAGAAGAACTCAAATAAGAAATCAACAGGGGATGTGGTTGAAAGTGGTAAGAAACGGGCATTTGAACATTGTTGTGTCCCGTAAAGGCTTATTGATCTTAACTTAACCGATTCTCAGAAAGAAGATGTTAAATCTATAGGTTTTGGTGGACTATTAGAACTTAAGATGAATAGATTGCCAACAGGGGGAATTGTGGAATATCTCGTGGAAAGATTTGATTCGGGAAGATTTATTCGTGAGAATCAAAAATAACAAGTATTACATAAATACAAATGATGTTTTTGATATTCTTGGTCTTCCTAGGAACTTAAAAAAAGAGAAGATAAATAGTTCAATAGGGATTGACAAAACGTTGAGCGCACGATACAAAAATACTTTTGGGAAAGTTAAAGATGGTATTCGGCCGTCTGCTTGGTGAACGCATCAAACAACTACCCGATGGAGGTGATGAGTTTAAACGCCTCTATGTCTTGTTTCTTTGTGGGTTTCTTTCTTGCACCAGTAGTAACAAAGGCTATTGACTGTTCTTTGTTGGCATTGGTTGAGGATGTTACTCAAATCAAAAGTTTGATTGGTGCCGCTTTGTATTGAATAAGTTATCCGATGGTGTTAGGAAGTTTAAGGCTTCTTCGCGGTAAAGTCGGGTGTTGCGGTGGTTGTGTGGCAATTCTTTTAGTAGCTTACTTTCATAGATTTCCATATTTGAGTAAACATGAACCAACTGCACGTCCTTTGATTCAACATTGGACTCAAGAGAAAATTTCTGTCAGGGCTGGGAATGAAGCTAAGATTGGTTGGGGTACAGTTCTTTATTTGGATAATGTTTATCCGATTTCGAGATATGAGGATGATTTAGATGAAGGACAAATTGGATTGCTGATTGAAGCTGCTCCTTTTGTTGAGGATGTAAGTCATCGTACAAAAATACCTGCAAGTGAAAATGTTCCAGAAGTTTTGGATTTTGTTAAAGAGTCACTGGAAATATTTCAAAATGATATTAAAGTTGCTATCAATGCTCACATTGCAAGGGTTTCTAATATTGAGAAGGGGAAAGAAAAAGTTAATAATGATGATGTTGAGAAAGGATCCGCCGAAGAGGAGGATTTGGTTGGTGATAGTGAACCTTGGGGAAGTCGGGTTTTTGATTACATTGATGATATTATTGATAAGTTGAAAACATCAAAAGATGAGCTGAAGGAGAAAGGGAAGGTTGGACCTTTGCCAACATTTAGGATTCTTTCACAGAGTCAAGAATCCGAGCATACAGTGTCCGATGAAAATGTTGAAAAATTTCAAAGTTTTGATGATAGATATGTGCATGAGCATTATGAGGATCAAGATGTTACAGAGGATCAAGTTAATGTTGATCAACCAACTGAAGAGGATCAAGTTAATGTTGATCAACCAACTGAAGATCAATTTGCAGAGCATCAAGTTACTGATTCCACCTCCGTAACCGATCAATTTGCTAGGCTTAATACGAGAGGATCAAGTTACTGATTCCTATCTGTTTAAACAACCGACCATTGAGCCTATGTCTGTTATCAAGGAAGTTTCTGAGGTGGAAGAAGAATATTCTACACAAATTTTGGGTGCTATTGATAATTTGGTTGATAAAATTATTCAACATGGTGTTAATGGTGAGAAGTTTGACAAGATGTTAGATGAAGTGCATTTGGAATCTGTGAATGGTGAGATTATTCTTTCATCTGAATTTATGGTGAAGAATAAGGACGTAATGATTGGTATGCCAAAGCTGAAGATGGAAGTGGTTGATTATTGCTTCTCAAAATTGATTCTTCGAGTCAAAAAGTAATATCCCATTTTTATTACAGTTGAAATTTATTATGGTATTCAAATTCTAATATTATTTTTTTTTCAGTGTTTATTTTCAGTTTAATGATGCCCTTGGACCTGGAAGCGAGATGATATTCGAGTATGAGAGAAGACACAGATATCACAGGTGTTATTGTGAATGCTTGGGCATTGTTTTTGAACAAGTTGGAGCATAAAAAGGGTGTAATGAAGAGATTTATGTTTGGTGTTGACCATTCTCTAAGTTTACTTTTTTCAACAACTTATAAGTATATATTTGATATTGATTGCAGGGTATATATCCATGAATTTTCTTTAAGATATTGTTATCATTTATATTAACGAGGCTACTTGGGCGAAACGTTACGAAAATGCTCGTAATAATTTTAAAGAAATGGCTCAAGCTTTTTGGTATTGGAAAAATGATGTTAATGTCGATGGGAATCTAATGGGCTGAATGAAGTAGATCCGGTATGTATTTTCATTTGTCAAAACATTTACGGATATCATATTGAAAATTTACGGATATACTTTTATGGTATTTCTGGATATATCCATGACCAAGGCCTATGCCAAGGCCAAGGCCTAGGCCAAGGCCAATGCCTATGCCTATGCCATGGCCAAAGTAATTTCTGGATATACTTTATGGTATTTCTGGATATACTTTATTGTATTTCTGGATATATCCATGACCAAGGCCAAGGCCAAGGCCAAGGCCTATGCCATGGCCAAAGTAATTTCTGGATATACTTTATGGTATTTCTGGATATACTTTATGTTATTTCTGGTTATATCCATGACAAAGGCCTAGGCCAAGGCCAAGGCCTATGCCATGGCCATAGTAATTTCTGGATATAATAAATGGTATTTCTGGATACACTTTATGGTATTTCTGGATATATTCATGACCAAGACATAGGCCAAGGCCAAGGCCTATGCCATGGCCAAAGTAATTTCTGGATATACTTTATGGTATTTCTGGATATACTTTATGTTATTTCTGGTTATATCCATGACCAAGGCCTAGGCCAAGGCCAAGGCCTATGCCATGGCCATAGTAATTTACGGATATAATAAATGGTATTTACGGATATACTTTATGGTATTTCTGGATATACTTTATTTTATTTACGGATAGTCACCTAATATATTTTTGCAGTTTTTATCCCATACTTTAAGGGAAAGCGATAAAGGTGGGCACTTTACACTATATGTGTACAACATGGCTTCAAAATCCATTCAATATTTTGACAACCTTGCAATGAATGATGCAAAAAAAGCTGAAGTTGTGAAACTTACGAAAGCATTGGTATATGTTTTGAAACTCACGAAAGCAGTTTTTATATTTTTCATTTTTGTTTTTATTGGTTATCTAATATTTTATACTTAATTTTTTTTTTCAGTATGTGCCTATGAAAGCTTTTTTGCAAAAGATTGGTCATCGATGTTATAAAGATTTTGAAGGCAAAAAAACATATAAATTTGAATACATGGAATGTGATTGGGTTCTTAAAGAAAATGCAAATGATAATCATGATTGTGGAGTTTATGTGATGTCTGAGATGAATGATTTTCAAGGATCAAAGTACTCATGCCCTGAGTTATGTCAGGTACTATTAAAGTTTTTTTATTCATATTTATATTATATGAGTTTGTATATATATGTTTTAACAATTTTTTTTTTTTTTAATTTGTAGGATAAACAAAGGATCCGTCTACGAGCTGAAATTCTTTCAACACTTTTGCTTAGTCAATTGAACAAAGATAAGCATAGGTTAATGATTGACGCAAACACTTTTGAAAAAGAGAAAAAAACAAAAAGAACAGAAGAACAAAGTAATGAACAAGATTCATAGATGAATGTAATTATGTAATTAGGAATGCGGTTTAGTGATGTAATTAATGTACATTGTAAAGTTTACGGGTATTCAATATGGTTGTTTCTGGATATAGAATTGATTGTTTACTGGTTATTCAATTTAAGAGTTTACGGTTATTGAATTGATAGTTCTGGATATTCAATTTGGTAGTTACGGATATACATTTTGATAGTTTACGGATATACTTATTATTAGTTTACGGTTATAGAATTGAGAGTTTACGGTTATAGAATTGATAGAAGTATCGAATGTATAAAGAAAACAAACTAAGTAAATTATTTTAAATATAATTACAAAAAAAAAAAAAGAACAAGCTGCAACAAGGGAGAAGCAAGAACAACAACAGCAACAAGAACAAACATCAACATCCCCTAATTCCCATCATTGACTTCGTCATATGTTGTTCTAGTGCGATGTCTTTGTTCCATGGATATTTATCCATACGAAGAAATAGATCCATAATGAATAGCATGCGCAAAGAGTAGGTCCCAAGTCAAGGTTTTTGTTAGAATTCTCGAGAGGGTGGCGGAATGGGCATTGCAATTTATTTTCCCCATTATAGAGGGAAAACGCCCATTTTGGATTGATCGCTTGTGACTTGCAATTTTTGCTCCGGGGTCCATTCTCTTCCAACCCTAGGAGGAACACTAGGCGGAACATCCTCATATTCAACCTCCTCAGGTGAAACCCTACATCGAGAATCGAACTTTCGCCTGCTTGAGCTTGGTTGTTGTTGTTGTTATTCATTTTGATAAATTTGATTTTTTTTTGTTGTGATGGTAGGAGTGGTGTTGTATTGTATTTATATAGAATTTGAGTACTTGAATCCAGTCAAAAAGTTGCTCAATGAATTTAATGCACTTACATTCATTACTCTTTTGAATTCAATGAATTCAATGCACTTACCAAGCCGAACACATTTATTACTCTTTGAATTCAATGAATTCAATAATAAGTTTGAATGCTTTTTGACCATTAAAGACAAGGAAACTTATCCGATCCACGGATTCAATAGTTAACCACATTTTAAAACAAAATGTCCTTTGCAAACTTTAATGGTTTGGATATACAAATGAATAACGAGGAAAACAAACAAATGTATATCCGAAACTATCAATTTTATATCCGAAACTCTAATTTGAATATCCGAAACTATCAATTTTATATCGAAACTCTTAATTTGAATATCCAGTAAACTACTTTATTGAATACCCAGGAAACTTAAATTGGCCTTGAACTTGATTTTGGACAAGTGTTCCAAGTTAGGTGTTCCAAGTGAGTAATAAAAAACAAAAACGATCCACGGATTCAATAGTTATCCCAACTAGTACGACTTCATTTTGTCCATAAGCAATAGTGCCAAATTTCAAACAAAAACGATCCACGGATTCAATAGTTAACTACATTTCAAACAAAAAAGCAGTCATGCAGAGTCTTTGGAACATATCATGCTCTCCATAAGCTAATATAATTTTTCTTTAGATCTAAAGTGCCGGTTAGTTTGGTTTGAATTGCCGGTATTACTATTTATTTGAAGCACATTTAGATAACATAATACATCACCTATATTACAAAATACATCAAACACAACGATATTAAAAACGAATTTAACACCATTAAACACTACCACTACCACCTGCTCCATCATCGCCTACGTTGTCATTCAATTTGTTTTTTGGATCATATTCATTCAAAATATATTCCAAATACATTTCCAAAGCCTTGTGGTGAATCCTAGCGGCTTCATCAATGTTGTGAGCGTTGCCAAACTCATGAAAGCATGATTGACTATCCCCACATAATCCTTATCCCTACAATTGTGTCCATTACATGGCTCCAATGGACAACGAAATGAGGGAGTTCCATTTGCGAAGAAGAGAATTTGAGAACAACAAGATGACCATTGAGGAATTTTTGGTAGCAAAACCATGTATATTTTCCAACTTTTTGTCATCATTTGAATCACCCAAAGTTGGCTCCCGAATTTCCCTTGCCTTTGTTCATCACTAGAAAAATTATTAAAGGTAGAATTTTTCTTGAACTTGATGTATATGCTTGCCTTTAGGACCCAGATTTATATAGAATTTGAGTACTTGAAACCAGTCAAAAAAGTTGGTCAATGAATTCAATGCACTTGCCTTATTTGTACACATTTATTACTCTTTGAATTCAATAGTAAGTTTGAATGCTTTTTTGATCATTAAAGTATATCCGAAACTATCAATTCCATATCCGTAAACTATCAATTCTATATCCGAAACTATCAATTCTATATCCGAAACTATCAAAAAGTATATCCGTAAACTATCATCAATTAAGCGCCATGGATATATTTCTGGCCATGGCCAAAGTAATTCTGGATATACTTTATGGTATTTACGGATATACTTTATGTTATTTACGGATATAGCCAAGGCCTATGCCATGGCCAAAGTAATTTCTGGATATACTTTATGGTATTTCTGGATATACTTTATGTTATTTACTGGTTATATCCATGACGAAGGCCTAGGTAATTTACGGATATAATAAATGGTATTTATGGTATGCCATGGCCATAGTAATTACGGATATAATAAATGATATTTCTGGATACACTTTATGGTATTTCTTGATATATCCATGACCAAGACATAGGCCAAGGCCAAGGCCTATGCCATGGCCAAAGTAATTTACGGATATACTTTATGGTATTTACGGATATACTTTATGTTATTTACGGTTATATCCATGACGAGGCCTAGGCCAAGGCCAGAGGCCTATGCCATGACCAAGGCCTAGGCCAAGGCCAAGGCCAAATCCATGACAGTTCAAGGACTTGGCCTAGGCTAAGGCCAAGGCCAAGTTCAAGAGCTTGGCGAGGCGAGGCCAAGGCTTGGCGAGCCAAGGCCTAGGCTAAGGCCAAGGCCAAGTCGAGCTTGGCCATGGCGAGGCCAATGACAAAATTTACGGATATGCACCTACCACATTTATGGATATACATTCACATACTTACGGATATATAATTGGCAATGGCCTTGGACTTGGCCATGGCGAGGCCAATGACAAAATGTATAACCGAAACTATTAATTTGAATATCCGAAACTTTAAAAATATATAACCAGAAACTTCAATATGAATAACCAGAATCTTTAATTGGCCTTGAACTTAGCCTTTGGCCTTGACCATGGCCTTGGCCTTGACCATGGCCTTGGCCTTGGACTTCTGGATATCAATGCACTTACCAACTGGACACATTTATTACTCTTTGAATTCAATAGTAATTTTGAATGCTTTTTGACCATTAAAAGTATATCGAAACTATCAATTCTATATCCAGAAACTATCAAAATGTATAACCAGAAATTATCAATTATATATCCAGAAAAATATCAATAAGTATATCCAGAAACTATCAATGAGTATAACCAGAAACTATCAACTCTATAACCAGAAACTATCAATTCTATAAAACTATTAAATCAAATGTTCATTTGGTGTTTTTGAACCAAACTCATCAGTGATTGGCTTTCTTCTATCAAACTTTGTCTTTAGTTTTTCGTTTCGCCCTTTGTATTTTGCACGAATTGGATCCATGCACAAATTGGAGCACTTGTTATACTTTCGAACCAATGCTTTATCATTAACACTTGTCGTAGATCTACATTCCTAAGTTGATTTTCTTCGACAAACTAATAATTGTTGTATAAGCAAAGTGAGTCTCTATTGAACCCATCTTCCAAGTATCTTTTTTGCGGCTCTGCTTTTCTTGACAAGCCATCATCGGTTGTGGTATTTCATTGCCATCTTTTTGTTTCAGAAATGAATTCACTTTCTCTGTCGTTGATGTATTATATTATTTTCCTTGATAGACTTTGTCCCATACATCTTTTTTGCCATCTTTGTCCACCTTTTTTTCCAATGTAGATATACGGTATCCTTCAGACATTTGACAAATTCAGCGCACTTTATGCAATGAAAGCTACAACCCTGACCGCAATGATCAGTAAGCGATTGCATTTTGCATACAGCTGTATTGTTACACTTTCATCACTCCTAACAAAGAGTACACTCTCATATTTATCTGGGGTACTTCTTATGAAAGCAAACATGTATGAATCTGCAATCTTCTATCACTTCTCATCTCCAAATTTATATCTACAACGGGGAAAAGCTCGCTCGTTTACCTCCCAATCTCAAAGAACTTGAATATACGTAGTGGTGTATACAGAAATTTGCTTGTTTTTATGATACCACCGCTATACATAATAATACCGGTTGAGAGTGGACCGAGATTGATGCTTGAAATTCGCTTCTCTGTTCGGTATTCACTCCAACGTTTAACTTGTCTCTATTGAATATGTCAAAGAAGCGAGTGAGGGATGTGTGTTTACGTTTGCTTTGAAACAAAGGGCATGATTTGTGCTCTCGCTTCTTTGGGATGACAATATTCCAGGCGAGAAAGAAATTTGTTGCTTTAAAGCCGCGCACCATTTCTCCTCGTAGTCCATATAGACGCTTGAACAGGGAATTTTCAACGAGATTGTATTTCACGAGCATTAGACTCCCAACATCTCTTTCAAATTCATCCTCACCGGTACATCCACATTGAAAACAAATGATAGTCAAATTCTTTTTAAAATCTTCATTTCGTCTTCCAATTTGTCCAAAGTGGGATACGGCATTTTGTTGGATGTACCATAAACATAGCCTATGCCTCGAAATCCCATCCCTTCAAAATGCACCTCGTATTATAATAATAAAGTTTCTCGGATATTAACATTATATATGCTTACGGATATTAACATACAATAAAATTTTCATTGACCAATTTTTGTCATGTACGTAAACTAACAATTGAATATCGAGAAACTACCAAAAGAATATCCGTAAACTACAAATTCAATAACGAGAAGAACTATATAGCACAAATAAAATACTAGATAAGAAATATTATAAAAGAATGGCTGGTTATGGAATTTTATAATCATACCTCTTCAATTTGCATTTGACATTGCTTGGTCTTCAGTGCGAGTAAATATTGTTTTTGGTTCTTTGCCTCCCATTGATTTTCTAAAGCTGCCTTTAAAAAGCAACCATACAAATGTTTCTTTTTTCATTTGCTATGAAAGCACAACCAAACATGACAGTGTTCCAATGATTATTAATTAATGCCCAGCTATTGGGGCACAAAATAAGATTGTGTATCTATTTGTAGTATAAGTTGTGTCAAATATAACCAGGATCTCCCATAGAGCTTACATGTAATCTTCCTTCATCATGCTATCTCTCCAAATATATAGCCCCAAGTCTTCCTTCATCATCAAATTTGATTTTAAAATAGAACCCTCGATCTTCCGAGTAAGGTGAAATTTCAAAAAGCCTATCAACAACGATTCGAGCATCACCACCATTTTCAATTTTTTTCCATTCTAAGTTTACGAACAAAATTGACATATGATCTTTCTTTGTAAACCAACTTGCTCCTCTCCTTGACCTTACTGCTTTTACCAAAAGACTATATCCATCGAGTTGGTCTTATACCCAGCTTCTTCCATTATTTCAATTATATCATGATCTTCGAGATACACACCTTTCACTCTACGCTTCAAATGGTTCCAATCTGTCGCGCTCATTGGATGATTGTGCTCTG
>JAFEMH010006871.1:0-109839 GCA_022495995.1 Adenophora triphylla var. japonica | reverse complement strand
GGGTCTTCCTTGTTCATGAAGGTGGTTTCCCCATTCTTGAGGTATTGGAAGATCTGGTTTTGTCTTTGGAAATGGCGTCGGACTTGCGTCTCTTTGGCTCTTCGACAATCTTGCAAATCGTTGTGATTAAAACCTTCTCGACGGCTTGGGCCCGGTTTTCTCTGCGTTTGACAACATTCTTAAATGTTTGCTTGATGCATTTTATTTAATTAATGTGTTTGCCTTTTGTATAGATGAATTGTTATTAATGCTTGTTTTGATTAGTTAATATCATCATTTTGTTAAAGATGCAATGATAAATGGTTTTTAGGAAGAGTTGGACCTTTTATTGAAAAGCGTGAGAAGGCGTACATTGTTGATCAAAGGAATTCACAGCTCTGCGTCTAGGGCGTAAAGCCGTCAAAAGACTCAAAAGATATGAATAGAACCGCAGACAACAAGACTCAGAGAAGCTAGACTATAGGCGGACGAGGATTGGACCGAGGCTTCATTACCCTCGGATGGGGCTGTAGCTCTAGAGGAGTGGTCTTTGGTTCGGGTGGCCAATCTTCCACTTGGCATGAGTCCGAGGAAGGAGCCTAGCTTGCATGCGGTTCGATTTGAGCCCAAACCGAGATCGCGAAGGTTTTTAGGCTGCTCCACTGATGATGTCCCTCCATTAGTGTTTCCCACCCGATCCTTGGGGGTTTTTGATGATAGAAATCCCGGCGAGGGCTACCTTCTAGGAGGTAAGCATTCGGCGGTCGGAGTTGATTGCTTGCGTGTTGATCACTTTCATAGAATGCGCCTCTTTATGCAGGGATCTTTGCTTCAGGCGACATTTTACAGTATGTACGATTCGAGGAGGCATGCTATATCTCCTTCCACTGATTAAGCCTTGGAGGAGGTTGCGCCACTTTGTTCGTCAGTCGGACACGGAGAATGTTCCCAGATTGAACTAAAGGCTGTGATGGGTTTGCTCCCATGGAATCCCAGGGGAGGTGTCGGGCTAGAGGGTTGTCTTGTGCGGGGGGATCGGTGATGAGCCGATTTGCCGAGGAGGGTTTTCGGCGAAGTAAGGGTCTACTCCTCGATCAATCTCCATTAGGGCATCCATCTCTTGATCCTCTCTCGAAGCATTCTTCACGATTCGCATATATCGAGTTGTCATCTGACCGCATGAGTTTCTTCGAATTTCAGGCTCGTCGCGGCTTAGAGCGTGGATGTGAGGATCCAGCTTCGTAGCGGGACGGGGGTAGGAGAGAATCTCATCGAGGGAAGAGTATTCGGATCATGTCGGGACCTTCTTGGGTCTCATAGCTTGCTTTGGCCAAGCACTTGCCATTACCTTGCTTCCGCGAGATCACTTCGATCGCTCCATTGCAGCATTGATGAATTTCACTTGGCATTGGTGAAGAGTAGATAATCTTTGCTTTCATCGATGTATCCAAGAGTCGTCCCAACCAAAGCGAGAGAAAGGATTGGTTTGAGATTTCTGCACGACTTGGAGACTCTACCGAAGCTCCGGTTGTACGGCTCGGGTGGATCCTTAGATTGATGACTCACTACGATTGGTCGTGCGGTGGAGATCGTAGGCTCGGATTACCCGAGGTGAAGGCCTTATCGAGAGAACGATCGATGCGGAGTCGTTTCGGTGTGCTCAAGCGATGATGTTGGCTGCGGAGCCGTTATCAATCAAAACGTTCGGGAGGAAGAACATCTCTATTTTTATGAGGATGAGAGGGCTTCGTTGTGCCGATTCTCACATATTGGCAAGTCATCGTCTGTGAAGGCTAAACCGCTTCCCGTGCTACCGTTGGACTCGGTCTCTTACGGGAACGTTCGATCCATCCATTTGTATGCCTTGGCTGGGGCAAAGATCGTAGGGAGACGGTTTCCCTTGGCGTTCTTGTCGGAATTCCCGGTCACGAGATCTCTTGACTGCGGTTTCACGCTCCCGGTCGTAGCGGGACGGCATGCGACGGTTTCGGAAATTGCGGGGAAGTCTGCTCTCGCTTGGAGTTTCGTCAAAGGCTATTGAGTTTACCGTGTCGTTAGGAGGAATGGATTTCCGATGGTATTGGGACCACGAGGGCGTTCAATTTTCCCTCCTCAATGAGCCTGGACCACACAGCTTGAGCACGAAGCAATTGTCGGTGGTGTGGCCAAGGTAGTTGTGGAAGGCGCGGTGTTTGCTCATATCCATGATGGGTTTGAGGGTCTTCGGTTGGAAATTCTCGAGTGGTTTGAGAAGATTTCGTTTCACAGCTTCAAATACTTGACCCGAGGGCATTTCCGAGGTTATCTAAATCTTTTGGCGTGGGAAGCGAGGGGATTGTTATTCTTTGGGGCTGCTTGATCGCGGTTTACTTGAGCTCCGTTCGAATGTAGTGCCTTATTCCATTTAGCTTCCTTTCCTTTGGTCGGGCGGGAGTTGAAGTTGCCGGGTTTGTTCGATAGCGGTAAGATGAGGCGAGGGGTTCTTTGTTTGCCTTTTGAAGACTCGAGTCTTTTCAAACTTAGTCCGGCGTTGACCATGGCACGGAGATCCGGATAGAAATGGTGGGCAGATCAAGGTCCTCAAAGATGGTTTGAGAGCGGGAATGGAAGATGTCCATGCTCTTCTTTGGAAAGTGGATCCATTATCTCGCTTAGCTTCCGAGTTCCATCTTTTGTAGAACTCGCCAGCAGTTCGTCATCCTTTTGTTCGGTGGCTTGCGAGGTCATGGCGGTTTGTCTCCCATTCAAGATTGGCGCGGTACTTCTCCGGGAAGATTTCAACGTCGATCCCATGTGGAGCGGTTTTTACGCCTTCACGTTGAGGAACCACCTTAGTCTTTGTGGATTTGAGGAATGCTTTGGAAATGATGCGCCATCTGTTGAGGGTTGCCCCTTTGGCTCTCATACCCGGGACGTAGGTGTCGATGTGGAGTTTTTGGGCATTCCCGTACCGTCAAACTTTTCCATTTTAGGCATCACGAACTTTGGAGGGAGAGGGACCACTTTGTTCGGATCGGTAGAGCGGGGAGGGAGTCCTTGAGAACTAGCTAGCTTGCCTTGCATGTCCTTCATTGCTCGATAAGCCAAGCCATGTGGGGATCGGTATGCGAGGTGGGTTACCATTTTCGGGGACGGAAACCGAAGATGGAGGTGGATTGGGCGATGGGATCGCCATTCGGGAGTCTTGGGGAGGTAGTTGAGTGTATACCAACCCATGCAGGGTGTTGAAGTTGAGGCGTGATTGCCGGGTCCGCTAGGGTTGTGTTTGGGAAGCTGGGAAATGATTCGTTAGCCCCAATTGGCGAGACTAGCGGTGGCAAGCTTGAGATGTCGGGATATCCGCTCGGGATGCCTATCACACGGCAAGCATGGGAACTTTTGATTGTGATTGCGAGGCTCGTATAGAGGCAAAGGATTGAATCACAGGGGATACGCGAGATGCATTGGGATACGGCGGAGCGAGCACGTATGTGTCTTTGTTGGTGCGAGCTTGATGTGCGGGCGGGAAGCGGACTGTCTTGGCGGGCATGTCGGACTGCTTGGCCCAGCGCTGAGGAGCTTTGAGCGGAAGGCTGCTTTGCGTTGCTTTGGGATCTCGTAGCTTGGCGGAGCGGGACCTGCTTGATAGCTTTGAGAAACCGGGGAGCCGGTATATCTTCGTCCTCTATGAGAACAAAGGTTCCGTCGGGTTGGGAAGCTGGCTGTTCCTCGAAGACGCGAGTGTCGACGATCCGAGCTTGATGTTCCTCTTGGCGCTTTTTGATGGTTTCGAAGGCTCGCAGCACCTCCTCCATTGTCTGGAATTCCTTAGTGGCGGGGTTCCCGTTTCCCTCACTTGTTATCTGTTGATCCGTCATGGGGAGTATCGGACGGTGCGGGACCGTTGGCTGGAAGGGCTGCTCCGGACCTTGTGACCTCGATGCGAAAAGGCGGCTTCCGAGGATTCTCGGACCACTCTCGGTTATTTGGAGGGGTGACGGGCAAAGTTTAGACACGGGAATGGCCTAACGGGATAAAAGGGGGAAAGCTCACGTGGCATGCGGTTTCCGTTTCTTTTATTTTTGATTTTTTTTGTTGTTTAATTTACTTAAAACATGTTTTCTCAGAATCCTAGGTAGGTTGGAAAAGATTGCTCTTGTTTTTCGCAACTATGCTAGATCTGGGTCGAGTGGAGACCATACGTGCGGCTATAAGCCCCTCGTTTTGCACACTGTATTTCGACATCTGGGGTGGACGGCCCGGGCGAGGTCCTATAGTGCAAGCGGTTTCCACCGGCCTAAAGAAAATCGAACCTAAGGACCAGGGCTTTGTCATGTTCGTTTTGATGCGTTAGCCATGTGAATAGTGAGCCAGAGGCGGCCCGCTGAGTCAAGATCGGGTCAAGAGTTCGGCATGACCTCTCTTTACCTTGCTTGCG
The DNA here is from genome assembly GCA_022495995.1 of Adenophora triphylla var. japonica. NCBI lineage: Eukaryota > Viridiplantae > Streptophyta > Magnoliopsida > Asterales > Campanulaceae > Adenophora > Adenophora triphylla. The sequence goes on along the minus strand of JAFEMH010006871.1, from coordinate 105,443 downwards.
CAAGGGATACGTGACGTTAGGCGTTAGGCTGGTCATATTGTCATGGGCGACGTATCAAGGCGTGATGACATGGTGTCATGTGAGCATGGATGTATATCCGGGACGGAACATCGTGCAGGTGTAGCCGGAAATCAAGATCGAGTCAAGATTTTAGCATGACCTTTCATCGCTTTGCTTGCCTGAGGATCTTGAGTTAGAGCCTTGACTCGAAAAATGGCGGCATGGTATATGTATCCGAGTTTGTATGACACGGGTGGGTAAAAACCAGCTTAGAGTGCGGACGAGTGTGACTCGAGACTCAAACGTGCGGGGTTGACGCTTGGCTAGGATGGGATGTTTGGAATGATCCCGTGCGCGTCCAAGAGGCCTAGGAAGACCTAACGGGTGCAACCGAGACCACTCCGGGTTGAGGTTGTAGTGTGCGGTGCCGTATCCGAGGCGGTGCGCGTAGCGTGCGGTAACCGAGGCAAAGCAGCTGCAGTAGTGTGCGGTGTAACCGAGGCGCCGGCGCGTAGTGTGCGGTCTCTAAAATTCTTTTTCCGAGTAAAACGAAGTTTTTGAAGAATTTTAAATGTATGCACGTATGTATATTGATGCATTTTTTTGTATTTTTATTTTTTTGTAAAATAAAAAGTAAAGCACGTGCACACACACACAATGATTAAAGGAAGGGGTAAAATGAAAGTTTGACCCTCATCATCGTTTTAAAAATCTTATGTTTTGTTTAAAAAGATTTTAAAACAAAAACGTTCCCAGCGAGTCGCCAACCGAAATAGCCGGATCCGAAGCAGGCTTCGCGGCCCGGCATCCGGCATTTCCCGCTTTGCGCGTTTTCGGAGTTGGAGGTGTCTCGCCGTTTGTTTTCGCATTTGTAGAGTCGCCACGCCGTTTTTATTAAGCCCAAAACATTGAAAAAGGGCATCGGTTTAAAGATAATTTTAAACTATTTTTGTGTGATGAGATTTTGAGTTCGGAGGTCGGATGACTCGGAAGAGAATATTAGAATATTAGAGCTCACCCGAGTCGCCTCGTAAAACGAGTCTTTCGGATACCTAATATCCTTTAAATGTTGTGTGTGTGTGTGTGCTTTTAAAAATGCATCTTTGTATCAGATGTCTACATTGTATGCGATGTATGGAAATATATTGAAATAGTAATGGAAGGAAGCCTTACCAATGTTGGTTTGTGTCTGTCTTCCGTGGGAATAGTGTTTGAGGTCGGAGTAGCGTTCGGTGCGGATCGGGATTGCTTCGGGAGGCCGGTTGTACGCGGACGAGTTTCGGCGTGAGTTGATGTTGCGAGGCTGCGTTCGGGCGCAGGTTCGGCGTGCGTGGGGATCGTCGGGATCACTCGGCGCAGAGAGGTTCGGCGTGCGTTGTGGTGGCGGGAGTCACTCGGGCAGAGTTTCGGCGTGGTTTGGGATCGCGGTTTGACTCGGAAAGAGCGGGACACCGTGGAAAGACTGTGCAAGGCCTCGGAGTACCACGAGGGGCCTCGAGTACCTCGAGAGTGCCTCGGGGCGGCGCGGGAGCGTCTCGGGAGGCGCTCGGGAGGCTTCGGAGCACCACGGGGGGCTCGGGAAGGCCTCGGAAGGATCCGAAAGGGGCGGGAATGCCTCGGAAGGACTTAGAGGGGAAGCCGGAAGGCACAGGGAGGAAGAGAGAAGTGGGAGGTGTGTGAAAATGAGGAGGGGGAGCCCTCTATTTATAGTGCCGTATTTGGTGCAAAGAGGTCCGTACGGACCTCCACAGTAATCCAAGATTTTGATTTTCCTCGATTTGAGGGAATGCGTGATGATGGAGGAATATTTGCAATTATGGTGTCCCCGAGCAATAAGGTCCGTACCTGGACCATCTTGCATCTGCAAAGAGGTCCGTACGGACCAACTAAGCATGTGGGTAATCATTTCTTCGGGATTTGAGGGAATATTGTGGACTTTAAGGAGATTCGGTAATTATGACAACAAAGAGGTCCGTACGGACCAATATTGCTTTCCCAATTTCACGAAAATTCCCGAAAGGTCCTTTTGTCCCTTTTATCCCGGGGAAGGCTCCTCCCTTGGCTTGGTTGGGGGTTTAGAGAGGGTTTTGAGAGAGAGGGGTCGTCGAGACTGTGTTGATGAGTCTGCGGTGTTTCCCGTGTGTTTGAATGGGTGTGATCCAGATTGGGGTACTTACAGAAACGCCCTCGGAAAGTGCCGGAAAATGCGTTTTTCAGGAAAAGCCGTGCTTTTACGTGTGATGACACGTGTTAAGTACGGTTCGACGTCGGGATGCACGGGGCAGTCCCGGGACGTCTCGTTGGCAAAAGAACGGGAGTTTAACGAGTTCGGTTAACTCGGAGCGGGCCGGTTAACGGATTTCGGTTAACTTTCCGACGGATTTGGAGCGATCCGGATTTGGGTACTTACAGTTAGCCCTCGCGACGTCTCCTCCGAAGGAGAGTGGGGTCGATTGAAAAGATAAGGATCCAAATCGGGATGCCTTACTTTGAAAAGGAGACACAGGCGGTCAGTGGCCGGACCCTTAGCGAAAAGGATTCCCTACGTATCCCGAGCGGGAATCAAGCCGATCGTAGTTCGAAAAGGGGCAGGGCCACGCATGGGGACCTTGACACGAGCGAGGCTTGTTAGGAGGCGTCTAAACACGGATGAGACCATTCGCGAGGTGCCCGTACTGAATGGAGGCTGATGAGGAGCGTCTCGAACACGAGAGAGGAGACCATTCGCGAGGTACGGAACACGAATGGAGACTATTGGGAGGCGTCGAACACGAGAGGAGACCATTCGCGAGGCACGGAACACGAATGGAGACTATTGGGAGGCGTCCGAACACAGGGACTTACGAAACCTTCGAGGCGTGTGGCGCCTCAAAACCGGAGTTGCGATGCCGACGAGGTGTTCGTGCCTTGGGTGTTGGGCTTATTCTTTGTTGCAGTCCCGCTGGGATGAGCGATCGGGCTTACGAGGATGGCCGAAGAGGGATTGTTGCTAGGCGTTGTGCCTTGGGGTTCGGAGCTTATTCTTGCCGGCGAGGTGGAACGATTGGGCTTACGGCGCGGCGGGGAGATGAATGTTCACTTCTTGAAGTGAAAAGGTGTTCGGGCTTACGAGGATGGCCGAAGAGGGATTGTTGCGAGGCGTTCGTGCCTTGGGGTTCGGGCTTACTTGCTTTGTTGCCGAGAAGACGAAACGGCGAAGATGGTCTCGATAGAGAGTGGAGGTCGGACCGCGAAGGTGCGGGATTGAGAGCTTGTTTGAGATGGGACCATGAAGGTCGCGATTGAGAGTGAAATCGGACCGTGAAAGGTCGCGATTGAGGATTGGAATCGGACCGTGAAAGGTCGCTATTGAGAATTGGATTGAGATCCCGGACCGTGAAAGGTCGCTATTGAGAATTGGAATCGGACCGTGAAAGGTCGCGTATTGAGGATTGGAATCGGACCGTGAAAGGTCGCGATTGAGAATTGGAATCGGACCGTGAAAGGTCGCGATTATGATTGAGAATCGGACCGTGAAAGGTCGCTATTGAGATTGGAAATCGACCGTGAAAGGTCGCGATTGAGGATTGGAATCGGACCGTGAAGGTCGCGATTGAGATTGGAATCGGACCGTGAAAGGTCGCGATTGAGAATTGGAATCGGACCGTGAAAGGTCGCGATTGAGGAATTGGAATCGGACCGTGAAAGGTCACGATTGAGGATTGAGAATCGGGCACCGTGAAAGGTCGCGGTTGAGACTTGGAATCGGACCGTGAAAGGTCGCGATTGAGAATTGGAATCGGACCGTGAAAGGTCGCGATTGATTAGTGGGGCTCCGGCTTTGAAAGGTCGCTGGAGATTGGAATCGACCGTGAAAGGTCGCTGATTGAGACCGTGAAAGGTCGCGGTGGTCCGGACCGTGAAAGGTCGCGATTGAGAATTGAAATCGGACCGTGAAAGGTCGCGGATTGAGACTTGGAATCGGGCCGTGAAAGGTCGCGATTGGAAGTGGAATCGGGCCAGAGTGAAAGGTCGCTGGACAGAGATTGGAGTCGGACCGTGAAAGGTCGCGATTGAGACTTGAAATCGGACCGTGAAAGGTCGCGATTGAGAATTGGAATCGGACCGTGAAAGGTCGCTAATGGTGAAGACCATTATTAAATTTTAACGTCAGGAGACGGAATAGTAACTGGAATGTCTGGAGACATGGTTGAACGTTTGAATGTCAAGCGTCAGGCGGGTAATTTAACGTCAGGAGACGAGCGTTAGTGAAAACTAACTGGGAATTTATCCTCGGGGGATGGGGTGTTAGAAATGTCTAACTGGGGAAATTTTACACTTTGGGGGCCAAAAGGGGTAAAATTGGGACTGCGAGAAGTTGAGGGGTTGAATTGGCAAGGACTCTTTCTGCATTTGATAGTAGTATTCTGCAAATGTTGCATCTGTACTTTCTGCTCGCTTTCTGATGATTTTCCTGGTTCGCAGGTATCTGGCCGTACGTATAATGAGGCCATGAGACTGGTGGACGGGTGGTCCGCCTACGCCAGGAGGCTCGTGGAGTTCATGCGGTGCGGTTCGCTCCGGAGGAGCGTGGACGTCCGTGATCGGGGGCCGTCTAGGCCGAGGGGTTCGCCTGCTCCCGCGGGTGGGGAGGACTTTACTGCAGGGGTTTGGCCGGTTCGCGGGCGGAACGGCTGGATTTGGGAGCTCCTTCTTCTGCACTCGGGGGCGCGAGAGAGTCCTCGAGTTCGCGTACTCCGAGGAGGCCCTTCCGCCTATTCGAGGCTGGAGGAGTTTGGCGAGTTCTGTTTGCGGCGAATCCGGAGCAAGTGAGCAAGACGTCGAGTGTACGGATGACGAGCGGGACTCGAGTAGTCCCCTTTTTTACCGCTTTCTTTCTTCTTGCTTTGTTTAGACAAAATGCATGTATTTGTCAGAACAAATTTTTGATTTGAACCGTATGTTGCAAAAAGGCGCAGTGGGGCGGGAACTCCGTACTTGTATATTTATTCTATGATCACCTTACTCGTTATTTTCGGCAAATAAGCAAATAGGTTAATCAAAAATAAATAAAAAAGAGAAATGCATTAAAATTGAACGGGTCAAAAATTAAGCATGTATGCACTAATTTTTAATTATTTGCAGCATTGCACGAGCCGGGCGGAAGGGATATTGACATTGGTTGAATGAAATCGAGGGCGAGGCACGCGAGATTTCATAGGAGTGAAACGAGGGCATGGTTTGGAAATGTTTCCAACTTTAAGGCGGTAGGCTGCAGAGTTGACTCAAGTCAGCTGCGAGAGGAGTCCGGACTAGAACCGAATTTCCAGATTCTTTAAATTGCGGTTTCGGCTTTGCAATTGGTGAGAAAAGCTGCGCATTGCTTTGTTCATGCTGGGCTGAATTCTTTTCCATTTCTTAAGGTTTTCTTCACCTTCGACATGGCTCCCTTTCCCAAGTTATCGTCTCGGATGCAAGAGCGATATTTGGACAACTTTCGGTCGTGGGTACGGAACCACACGAGGCGAAACAAGAAGGTTTTCGAAGGCATTACGGGATTAAATACGTGTGGGCTTTGAAGGAGCTCATGCCGGTGGGATCTTTTGAGAGCCGCGTCTCGGTTGCAGGACGTACGGAGGAATGTGTACGGCCTTTCGTACAACGAAATCACTCCTACGTTTGAAGATTTAGGGCCATGCGGGAGGACTGAGACGGAACAGCTAGTTCTTCTCGTATCTTTGGTGGCATGGCCTTTGTTGAGAAAGCTAGTGTCTTTGTTGGGTATCTCATTTGGAGAAGCATACGGGATCTTGTCTGAGGATACCGATTACGTTGACATTTCGGGGCTGCCCGAAAGATTTGCCGGAGGCGAGGAGCGTCTTTTCGTGGGGCGCGTTTGCTCGTGCGCGATTGCTACTTTGTTCACATTCACGTCTGCAGGTGTGTGCCATCACGATGTCTTTGGACCGGGACTGGTGAGCGATGCCGGAGTGGGGGAGACATCGTGCCATTGGTCTTGGGCGAGACGTTCACAGGCATAGGCGGATGGCGACCCATTAGCCGATACATGTGGGGAGGGAGTCCCGCTATGCCGACCACGTGGTTGAGGAGAGGCTGCAGATGATGCCCGAGGTGCCAATGTCCCGCGACGCTTGGTCTTTCTCGCGACGTCCTTCCGGTGATAGGGGCAATCAGGAATGGAGCCGGAGCTCTGGATGGCCGACTTTGCACGCATCACTTGCTATGGTGGGTTCCCCATTGGAAGTTCTGAACTTGTAGGACCGCTCGGGAGGGTGCATTGATTGTCGAGTGTCGGAAGGCTGTCTCGGACGTCTTTCTATATTCCATCGTTGGTTCTGCGACGGTACGGTGGAGGCGGGTGCCCGACTTATCCGAGTTATCTTTGCTACCTTTGAGGTGGGATCTGCGGATGGAAGATCCTTCGACGCTATTGCGATCACCCGGTGGTGGCAATACACGTCCTTTCCCCGCCAAGGTTCTCTTTCACGGAGAGAGGGCCTTTGTTGCATCGGCCTTGATATACGGCGCAGTACGAAGAGTGTATGGGGAGACACGAGATAGCTATCTTGTGGAGACGGAGTGAGTTTGTTGAGTGCGATCACACAGACGGCTCGACCTTGAGGAGGACGAAGCGAGGGCTAACCACAGGAATCGTGCGCGATGCCATGGGCGATTATGTGGCAAGTGCGATCGGGGAGGCCAATCAAAGCACTATGATGATGGCTCGAAGCGAGGCGGCTCGAGACGAGCTAGAAAGAGGCTGCGTTGACGGCCGCGAGGCTTGACGGAGGCATCGGGAAGAGTCCCTGGCCGGGTAGAAGGCCTATCGGAATTTTTCTCGCGAAGGTGAAGAACACTCGCGGGGAAAAGGGAAGGGGAAGAAGGATGAAGGACCTAGTACGGGAAACTAGGTTGACCTTCTTTGTCGAGTATCCATCCATTGTCATTGCGAGACACATTAATTGATTAATGTTTTATTGTAGTTTTGCTAGCGTGTAGCGAGTCAAGATGACCGTGCTTGAACTCATCAAAGAATGTTTTAACCGTTATGAATTTGTAGGTTAAATGAAAAGAGTTTTTCGAAACACAAGCAATTGATGCTTATTGTATTTTTTTTTTGTTTTTTAGACCGAACCAAAGATGGTCGCCTATGTTCCCCTTTTACAATTGGACTAAGGGGCTCGAGAGTCACCGTAGTTCGACACTTTTAGGTGAATTTGAGAAAAACAAAGACAAAAGAAGTGCGACCACTGTTTTTACTGGATCATTAGCGGGAATGTATCCGGTTGGGTATTACTCTTTTAGCACTCTAATTTGCGAGGGACGGTGTATGGGGAAGGAGAGTTGACTCGTGCTCTTCCTCAAACGAAGTATCTGTGGAGCTTGCTTCCGTTCATGGGGTTAACGAAAGGATTGCCGTCCAAGTTTGCTAACTTCATGGCTCCTCTGGAGAAGATTCTTTGTACCACGAACGGTCCTATCCGAGGTAGGCTTCCCACTTTCCGAGGGATTGGGTCTGCGTAGGAGGCTTTTCCTTTAGCACCAAGTCGCCTTCTACGATGTCTCGGATCTTGACTTTCTTGTCGAATGCTCGGGCCATTACGCTCACGGTAGGCTCGAGTGTGCTCCATGGCTTTCAATTTGCGCTCGTCGAGTAAAGAAAGTTCATCGTGACGGCTCTGTAGCCATTCGACTTCATTGATCCCATTTTCCAAGAGGACTCGGAGGGATGGAATTTCCAATTCCATGGGTAACATCGCTTCCATTCCGTAGGTAAGTGCGAACGGAGTCTCCCCTGTGGCGGTTCGGCGATGTTCGGTATCCCCGAGAGGGCTAGATGTAGCTTTTCGGGCCAGTCCCGACCTGCGGTGGTCATCTTTCGATTATCATGGCGAGAGTCTTGTTGGCTACCTCTCTTGCACCATTGGTTTGTGAGTACGTAAGGAGAAGACTGTGACGTTTGACTACGGGTCGGTCAATAGTTGGTCACAATCTCCTACGAAGTGAGTTCCATTGTCGGAGATGATCTCGTTGGGCACTCCGTATCGGCACATGATGTTCTCTCGGATGAACTCGGCCACCTTCTTAGTATTCAGTACCTTGTACGATCTGGCTTCTACCCATTTGGTGAAGTAGTCGGCTTGCGACTAAAATGAACTCGTGACCATTGCTCCCTGGAGGAGTGATCTTGCCGATGACGTCGATTCCCATGTGGCGAAAGGCCGTGGCGTAGTCATGCAATAGAGTTCGTGAGGAGGGATATGATTGAGGTTGGAGAACCGTTGACATTTGTCGCGGCTTTGGACGGCTGGATGCGATCTGTTTCCATTGATATCCAATAGTATCCCATACGGAGAATGATGCGTGTCAATGCTCTGGCGTTCATGTGCGGACCGCAGGTTCCGTTGTGAACTTCGTTCATTAGCTCGCTGGCTTTTTCTTTATTTACACACCAAAGGAGTGGCCCTTGGTGGCGCTTCTTGTACAACATATTCCCCAGAATGACGAAATGGGATGCCAGGCATTTTAGTGCCATCATGTTTTTGGCTTTGATCCCTTCTTTGTATTTTCCATCTTCACTTGTGAAGGAAGCTTCTCCGCTTTGGAGGTGCTTGGTAAATTTGATTGTACCGGGGTTCGTCGATCGTTTCTTTTTCTTTTTCGATCTCACCAATAGGCGGGTGTTTCCGTACGCCTATTCGAGGTGTTTCTACTGCTTTCCCTTCGGGAATTTCGACAAGAGGCGAGGTTGCCGGGGCGTGCAAAGCGGTTCTGTCTCTTGGCAAATAGTGAAAAGAGATGTCCTTGAGCGAGCAATGAGTTCCTCCATGTACGCGTGGTACTTCGAAGGCCGAGAATCTACCGTCTTCCATTTGTTGGATACTTGATTGATGATCAATCTTTGAGTCTCCATATACATCCGGCTCTAAGATGTTGCGCTCGAGGGCGGCTTCCAAACTGCTTGCACAAGCTTCATATTCTGTTGCATTGTTGGTCGCTTCAAAATTCGGCTTGATGGCTATGGGAGTATGCTCGTCCTTGGGATCGACAAGGAGCATTCCAATGCCATTCCCCTTCTTGTTGGCTGCCCCATCGAAGAAGAGTTGCCGGCGGTTTCTTGTTTGTCAAGTGAAAAGATTCCGTCGTCCGGAAATTGCGGATCGGGACCCTTAGGTTGTTTGCTCGGGAAGTCGGCAAGGCGATGCGCCATTACTCGCCCTTTGTTGATTTTCGACCATGTACTTGATGTCGAACTCGGCCGGGAAGAATGACCACTTGGCTAGTCGCATCGACAGAGATGGCTTGTCAAAGAGATATCGGACGGGGTCCACTTTGGAGACCGGGAGTGCGAATGCGGCTTGCATGTAGTGTTTCGGTTTCCCGACTACCCATACCAAGGCGGTACAAGTTTTCTCACGATGCTTTGAGTAGGCGAGTTCACTTCCTTGAAGCTTAAAACTACGAAGTAGATTGCATGCTCAACCTTGGAATCTTTACGCTCTTGTGCCGGCATTGCTCCGATTGACGTGTACATTCTTGTCGAGATACGGGAGTAGTGGCTTGTCTTCATGTGGCGGGCACGGGGTGGGGGATTAACCAAGTAGGTCTTGATTTTCTCGAAAGGCTGTTTGGCACTCGGAGTCCCATTTGATGCTCGGCATTCTTTTCATCGGTTTGAACATGGGCTCGCGAGAGAGATGTCAACCGGTTGATGAAGCGGCCGATGTGCTTGAAGTCTTCCCATGAAGCTCTTTACTTGTCGGGGTTTGAGGCGGCTTCATGTCGATGATGGCCTTGATTTTCTGGGATCGGCTTCGATACCTCTTTTACGTAACCATGTACCCCGAGTACCTTGCCGCGCTTGACGCCTTAGAAGGTGCACTTTGCCGGGTTTAGCCTCATGGAGTGTTTTACGAGTCTGTTGAAGAACTTCCTCGGATGCTGTCATGTCTTTGCATGTCCGATCCCTTGGAGTGGATGATCATGTCGTCGACATATACTTCGATTTCTTTGTCAATCATGTCATGGAAGAGAGGCATTTGCGGCCGTGGTAAGTAGCCCGGCGTTCTTCGAGGCCGAACGGCATGGCCAGGTAACAGATAGGTCCCAGCGGAGTGTGAAGGCGATCTTGGCTTGATCCTCCTCGGACATTTTGATGCGGTTGTATCCAGCGAACCCGTCCACGAAGGAATTTACTTGAAATTTGCCGTGGTGTCGACCGGCATGTCGATGTTAGGCGGTGGGAAATCATCTTTAGGGATGGCCTTGTTGAGATCCCGGAAATCTACGCGACATCCGACCTTTCCGTTGGCCTTGGTAGCCCGGCCGTCGCGATGTTGGAGATCCAAGTCGGGTACTCAATCACTACGATGAAACCAACTCGGAGCATTTTCTCAATTTCTTCTTTAACTTGCAAGGACCACTCTGGCTTGATCTTGCGCGGCTTACGTTTGAGCGAGGCTTGGATTCGGGATCCAGGGGAATTGTGCTCCACGATTGAGGGATCGAGTCTGGCATGTCTGATATGACCGGGCGAACACGTCCACATACTCCGGAGGAGGCTTATCGGGGCTTCTTTTACGCATCGGCGAAGAAGCGCCCACTTGTGTCTCTTTAGGCTCTTGGCGACCCCGGGTTCACTTTGGTCATAACCTCTTCGGCGGCTTGGGCCCGGTTGTCCTCTTGGTCAACTACACGCTCGAGAACTTCTTTAATGTATTGTTCGTTTAATGTATGCGCTTCTTTATCAATTGAATTATTAACGTCTTTTAAGTTGTTTGTTAACTTATCGGTTGTTAAAGTGGCAATGAGAGGATACTCAGAAAGGTCGACTTTTCATTAAACAAGAACGGGAATACATGATTGGCTACAACATTATAGTCCTCCCGTAAGGCCGTTGGATGACTCGGAAGGGGCTGGACTCGACAGGAGGACCGACTCGAGAGGGTTTGAGACGGGGTTTAGGGAGATGTGGGTGCGGGCCCGGCTTGTCTTCCAATTACACTGGCTTGCCCTTGGTCCCAAGTGAAAGTTACCCAATTCTTCAATGGCATTGCTTTGGATGCTTGATAAGGGTGCGGGGATCGAGAGGCTTGGCTCCTGCTTTGTCCCTATCATGGCGATCATCTTGTTGTCGGAGCCCCGATCGATCAAGTTGGGCAACTCCATAACTTCTTCAAACGGACTACTGTAGGGCGGGTCCACCGAGAGCGTCTTCTATGAATTACGGTTCCTTACGCTTTGGACTTGCTTGTCTCGAATGTGGCCTCGGCGGCTGATCCGAACAACTTGTTTGACACGGAGAGTACCTTGAGTTGCTCCTCCAAGTCTGGGATTCCCTTGAATGTGTACTCATCTTTGGGTGTGGTGGCGGTTGGTCCAGGTAGAGGCTGTGATGTCGAGGAACGCTCCCCTTATCGGATTAGCTTTGAGTCCTCGAAACGCTTGAGGTCCCGTACTAGGCTGTTCCATTCTTCCTGTAGTCTTGGTGCTGACTATTCCTGCTTCTTTCTCATCTTCATCGGTTCATTGTCGGTCCCCTCGGTTCATTGTCGGTTCCCTTGGTGAAGTAATGAGCGAGGTCAAAGCTGTAAGGTCGGAGGTTGGGTGTGCGCGTCGGAGGTTCCCCTTTTCGGGCTGCTTTGCCTTGGTGCGGGCGAGCCTTTTGTCTTTCTTGATGTCGGCCGGTGTTGGCACGTAGCGAAGCCCTGGACCGTGGTGTGGTCCTTGACTTCAATAACTTGGTGTTGGCCTTGCGGCCTTTTGCCGAGCCCCGATCTGGGATGAAGTTCATGAGTTTCATCATCCTCATGGCGGGAGGAATCGATCGTGAGACAGTGGAAGGTCCACGTTGCATATTTGGATCTTGGAGGTTTCAGTGAATCCGATTAATGGCATGTCGTCATTATGCTTGATTTCCAATCTTGGAATGTCATTAGTCTTGGTCCCCTCGGTGGTGACACTGTCGCCGTAGGCTGTGGTTAGCTCGTTGCCTTGCATGAACTTGAGGCACTTTGGTGAAGGGTGGATGCCACGCCATTGATTTGATGCAGCCGGGGACGCCGGGATGGCTGTGAAAGTGATTGGAATGTCCAACACTTGGAATTCGATGGGGATCACCCGCTTGTGGAACCGAGATGTTGAGAGTAGCAACCCCGAGAACTGTACGGGAAGTAGAGTCATAGGCCTTGACGGTGTGGGTGAAGGCTTAAGATGCGTGGGCTTGATGTCAAGCGAGGTCCATCATCTTGGTGGGCAAGACATTCATTCGGAACCTCCGTCTACCAACACCCGGGAAGGCGACGCTCGTCCAGTGGACTTTGATGTAGAGTGGCTCATTGTGATCGGCCCCAAATTTTGGAAGGTCCAAATACGTGAAGGTGATAATGTTTCCATAGTGGATGTTGCCGATCATTTGAATGACTTCATGCGGGGTTGCGTCCACGGGGACCATGGTATGGGCCAGCTTTCCTCTAGCTTGAGCTTGTGAGGATAAGAGGAGGTGAGCGAGAGACCAAAGGGAAATGTTCGCCCGAGTGCGCTTGAGCCGAGTGAGGATCGGGTCCTCTTTCAAGGAATTTGCGTCTTCAGCCGGGGCCGGATTGCTATTGCAGCTCCGTCGGCTTTTTGGTGGCCTTAGGTGGTAATGCATGGATTTGACCCGATCGGGTTAGAACGCCGACATCGGGTTTGGTCCCTTCGAACGAGCAGCGCTACGAGTTGAGCCATAGTTAGAGGAGGATTCCTCGTAGCATAGGGCCATATGTCTTCCCTCAACTCATTGATTGTGGATGAATTCCTGGGAGCTTCGGCGGCTTGACGGATTACGTCCCGGGATGCGGCTTGGATGCCTCTGCGGGGAGGTAGCCTACGCTTGACGCAGCTTGTTCGAATGTCGGTGCACAGTGATTGCACAGGCGAGCGTGCATTGCTGACCCTCCGGGGAGGTTGGAGAGTTCTCGGCTTAAGCGAACGGTCTCCTTGATCTCTTCACGGTATATCGCGTTCCTTTCCTTTTTCTTGAGCATACTCGGGGCATTACGGAGTTGGGTCCGGCGATAATCGTGGTTTGCTAGTTTTCCTCCGCTCACGAGCCCGGATCAACCTTCTTGCGGCGGAACTGCGTCGAGAGTGAGTGCTGCGTTTCTTCCCATGTGAGAATAGCCGGTGCTTCTTTGAGCTGCGTGCGGCGGTCTAGGTAAACCTCCATCGGGGAGAGTTTTCTCCTCGCTTTATCCGAGTGGCGGGTATGTCGGAAGGTGAGTACACGGCTTGCCGAACATCGGCCCATGTGGTCAGTTCTTTGTCCCAGTTGATCGTTTTACGTAAACGAAGGCTGTAGACTGTGGAATTTCCCGAGTAGTTGCTCGAGACGAATTTCCATCCTCCTCATGTTTTTAAATAGACCTTCCTCCCTGAGTTGGCCTTTCACTTTGAGTGCGGAAATGATCCGTTCCCATCCTCCCGGGACCCTTGGGAGTCCTGGTTTTGTTGACTTCATGCCCGGCTTGGAAGAGAATGGTTTCATCGTCTTCAGCGTCGCTTTCACAGAGAACTTGCTTTCCTCGGGAAGGTAAGCGGCGGGATTCGTTACTCTTTGTGTCGTTCCATCTCCTAGGTCATTGGGACCGTTGACCACCCTTGCACAGCGAGAGGGGTTGGATGAGAACAAACGGTAGTCGGGGAAGTTGCCATGAGCAAAACTCTTGAGGTCGAACTGTCTAGAGTGGCCTCTAGCTTTAAATGCTGAAGTCACTGTGACACTTTAAGGGCTTGGTCCCTGTAGGTCTTTCGAGCTTGGTCTTCGTCCCAAAGACGACTTTCTTGAGCGGCTAGTTCCATGAGGGCTTTCCTTGCGAGACCTAGGCAGTCTCCGTAGGTGCGCATCGTCTGGCTAGTGTCCAGAACCGTGATTACATTCAAATCGCCGAATGGCGGGAACACTTGGATTACGTTGACGAAGGAAGTCGGGCTGGGACATTCCATGCGGCCTTCCTTAATCTCAATCACCAAGAAGTTTGCCCATATCTGCTTGATTGACCCCACGGGGGTATTGAATTCTGCAATGTTGACGGTCTCGTGATCTCGCTCGATCGCCAAGTCTATCAAAGCTAGCAGTCGACTGGCAGGATGTCTGACATCTCTGGCTTTCTCATAACATTTTTAATAGGATAGTTAGTAAAATTATAGCATGGGTTTCAAAATAATGTCTCAACTTAATAGATGCAGTTATCAAAGCTAAAATTAATTTTTGTAAATGAGAATACCTGGTCTCTGCGTCTAAAAGTGTCTTACTTATATAATAGATTGGCTGTTGGATACCATCTCGTTCTGTCACCAGGACCGCACTTACAGCACTTTCTAAAACTGCTAGGTAGATGAATAGGGGGGCTCTCCTAAGGTTTGGCCAATAATGGAGGTGTCGACAGGTAAAATTTGAGATCCTGGAAAGCTTGCTCATGTTGATCTTCCCATTGAAACTTCTTATTCTTTCTGAGGATGTCGTAAAAAGGCTTGCATCGATCAGATGACTTGGAAATGAATCTGGTAAGTGCTGCAATCTTCCCCGTCAGTCTCTGGACTTCTTTGACAGATTGAGGTGATGACAGGTTAATGATGGCACGAATTTGCTCTGGACTGGCTTCTATCCCTCTCTTGGTCACCATATATCCCAAGAATTTTCCAGCCTTCATTCCAAAATTGCACTTTGCTGGATTAAGTTTCATATTGAAGCAATCTAGGATGTCAAAGGCTTGGGACAGATGCCTTATATGATCTTCAGCTTTCTTGGACTTCACAACCATATCATCAATATACACCTCCATGGTGTCCCCAATTTGATCTTTGAACATTTTGTTCACGAGCCTCTGGTACGTTGCACCTGCATTTTTTAGTCCGAAAGGCATAGCAATATAACAATATATACCTGTGGGTGTTATGAAGGCAGTGTATTCTTGGTCGGATGGTTCCATCTGGATCTGTTGGAATCCTGAAGACGCGTCCATGAAAGTAAGCAGCTCATGGCCTGAAGTCGCATCCACCAATGAGTCGATGTGTGGCAATGGGAAGGGATCCTTGGGACATGCTTTATTTAAGTCTGTGAAATCTACACAAACTCTCCACTTTCCATTCTTCTTTTCGACTACAACCACGTTAGCTAACCATCTCGGATATTCAACCTCTCGTATCATGTTGGCTTTAAGTAAGCCTCCACTTCTTCTTTAATTATTTGGTTTCTTGTGTCTGCAAACTTCCTGCGCTTCTGATGTACTGGTTTGAAACTGGGGTCAACATTGAGTTTGTGGGTGATGACATCTTTGCTGATGCCAGTCATGTCGTCATGCTTCCATGCGAAACTCTTGAGCCTGCTTTTTAAGAGGTCGACAAGCTTCTCTTCTAATTCGGCTGGGATATCGCTTCCAATAAGCACTTTGATGTCTGGGTTTGAAGGGTCTAGCAATATTTCTTTCACATCATTCTCCCTTGCTTCCAGGACCTCGCGTGCTTTCTTCTGTAATTGCTATGCTTGCTTTGGAGATGTCGACGCCTTCATTGATGTCTTATAGCACTCCTTCGCAACTTGCTGATCACTGTATAACTTGGCAACTCCCCAAGGCGTAGGGAACTTCATGCACTGATGGTAAGTGGAAGGTACAACTTTCATTCCATGAATCCACGGCCTTCCAAGAATCACATTGTAAGAAGTCAAACAATCAATCACACAGAACCGCTCCATCGTGTTGAGTCCTTTTGAGTAGATAGGAAGCTTTATCTCTCCCACTGTTTCTTTGACTTCACCACTGAAGCCTACCAACACTGATGATATCTTGACGATCTCCGATTCTGGGATATTCATCTCTTTTAGGGTGCTTAACATAATGAGATTGACAGAGTTGCCCCCATCCACCAAGATGCGCCTAATGGTTAGTGCCATGATTATACATTCAAAATTACCAATGAGCTATTGGGGAGAGGCACTATTAAGTTCTGTTTACATTTGTAATAGAATTGTGAATAAACATATGAAAACTCCATACGAATTATTTATTGGGCGTAAGCCTAATATTTCACATTTAAAGGCATGGGGTTGTAATGCATATGTTTTAGATGCAACTTTGAAAAGAAATAAACTTCGGAGCAAAGCTGTGAAATCTATATTTATTGGTTATTCTTCAATAAGCAAAGCATATAGATTTATGAGAATTAATGACAATCGTGTGTTTGAAGCTACGCATGCTAATTTTTATGAAAATTTAAACATAAAAAGTGTAGACAAGGTAGATATAAACCATGAATTGTCAAAAGAACTTGAAGTAGAAAATGCATCAAGTTCACATGATAATGGTGATGCCATCACAAATGATGAAAATTTAGACAACAATGAAAATGATGAAATAGTTGAGTTAAGGAGAAGCAAAAGACGAAGAATTGAAAAGAACCTTGGTCCTGACATGTTTACATATATGTTAGAAGAGGATCCTAAAACTTTTCAAGAAGTTATGTCTATGTCTGATTCAGACTTGTGGAAAAGAGTCATGGATGATGAAATCAAATCTATACTTGATAATGAAACATGGACTCTAGTCAATCCTCCTCCTAATACTAAACCTATTGGTTGCAAGTGGGTTTTGAAAAAGAAACTCAAAACTGATGGTACTATTGATAAGTACAAAGCAAGATTACTAGCCAAAGGTTATAGTCAAAAAGAAGAAATTGACTATTTCGAAACATTTTCACCAGTCACTAAATTTACATCAATTAGAACTATGTTTGCTCTAGCATCCGTCTATGGACTAGAGGTTCATCAAATGTGTGGGGACCCCCACCCGGAACCCTAGCTCGTGCCCTGTTCGGGAGGGTCCCCTTAACAAAATAAGCCACCTGACTTTAAAACTTTTACTTAATTTGAAAAGAAAACCAACTTTCATACTGAAATTATAAAACTAACTCAAACATCTCCACTTGGAGGAAAGTTATAACAAACTTTGAAAAGATAACCTGTTTCAGTTACGAAATACAACAAATGTAAAGTTTTACAAAAGTTGTTCCATATATAAGTTCCAAAAGAGTAACATTCCAAACTACTCCCAACCAACCATCTATACATATACCCTGACAACCCAAAAAGAACCACGTCCAAACTCCTTCCCGTCCTCACTGGGCTGGTCCGCTTGTCTCAGTGCGATCTAAAACAGTAAAGGGAGAAGGGGTGAGAATAAATATCAATAAACTATTATGAATGAAACAAGATGCCAAGTAAAATGCAACACATAACAAGGTTTCTCACAACACATTGGTAAAGCGGTAAACACATTACGTTACCTGAGTTTACCTTTCCCGTCTGAACAATAAGTCGTACAACGTGGGAGTAAGCTCCCTTCATTTGTGAACTGCTTAGGCATATTCACATCTTATAAGACTCATATTTCAGAGAAACATATAAGATATTAGCTATCTGTAAGGCTTTTGGCTCAATACATAAGCTATAACCTCAATATGTTGCCACAGAAGGGGACAGTCACAGGTATAATGTAATCCGATCACCTTATAGAACAATTTCCATAATTGATCGTATTCCATTATACCCCTAAACATCAGCTGATTGAAACACATTCAAGAACATAATAGATACTTGAAAAGAAATCCACCATAGGGATAATAAAATAATAACATGGTATTCATACTCATGTTCAAACCAATACAATAGTGCAACATATATTTCATACAATATTTGCATCACAAACCATGAATAGATAACCAAGTAAGGACACAATGTATTACAAACAAGCCCTACATGTTCACTATGCAACATTGAATAAGCTTTATAAAGGTTCAAGATCAATTACCAAGTTTGAATAACTTTGGTTAAGTTCCAATCAAGCCCTTCAACTATATTCCGTACAATATTTAAACCTCTTCCTCTTATCCAATTTGACAAGTTAAGACACCATTGAATAGCTAAAGTGTTGTACTTTAATTATAGTCCAGGAGGTTTTAATTATAAACTAGGTAGATTAGGTTTTTAATGCTTGAAACATGGTTCAGAGGCAACAGGGCAGGGCACGACTCGTGCCCTATGTCACGACTCGTGCCACTTAAACACCCCCTCTGATACAGTCATCCCACAAGGCATGACTCTTCCAATCTTGAGGGGACGACTCGTGCCCTTCCCCAGAAAATCAGAACAGAGCTAAAGACTTCAGCAACCTTGAAAGAAAATAACCATTTTGGCTCTTGCCATTTTACCTCTACAACAGCAACCAACCCAACTTCAGTACCACTCATTCCTACCATTTCAATTCATCCCAATTCATTCCAACTCCAAGCATTATATACCAAATCCATTTCCAATCACATAAAAGGTTCCACAAAGGCCATGCATCTTAACATTTACACCATTCCAACTTAGAACAACCATTTACTCATATCAACTTTCATTAACAACAACAACATAACCTAGGTCATTCCACTAAAATTCCAACTTCAAGAAAATGCTCCAAAATACCAAACAACATTTATAAAACAACAATATCAAGCTTAAACATTCAATGAACATGCTTTTGAAAGAAATCATAATAAATTACCAAATTAATTAAAAAATAAGAAAATATTTTTCCAGATAGATACGCTCCACTCGGCTTCACGAACAATAATATGAAGACGGATCGAAGAACGGAAAAACAGTTGAATTATAGGAATTTTATGAAGGAAAATCTAGGGTTTGGGCTTTTAGAACATTGAGGAAGAAGGAGAGAATACTTGGTTGATCATAATAAGCTTTCCATGGAAAAAATTAAGAGATAAACATAAATCAATTTACACCTTAGCTCCTCCAATGATTTAACCACTACAACTAACAACATTAACTTCCAACCTTTACACTAAAGCACCTCAATACTTTTCCAACTTTTTATTTAAAATTTCAAATATTATAATTTCACTACAACATTTCATATTTATTCCATTTAGACATTAAATAATTAAAATTAATTTATTAACATCCTAAAATCACATAAGTTATCAAAGTATCAAAATGAACACATAAAACTAACAAATAGCATAAAATGCATGAATAATATGCTACACCCCCAACCCCACGTGCTCAACATGTGCTAAAATTGTGCCTAGAATTAGGGTCGTGACAAAATGGATGTTAAACAACATTCTTAAATGGTGATTTAGATGAAGAGATTTACATACAACAACCCGAGGGTTATATCTCTAAAGGAGAAGAACATAAAGTATGTAAATTAAAGAAATCTCTCTATGGACTTAAACAAGCACCAATTCAATGATACAAGAAGTTTAAGCAAGAAATTCGAAAGTTTGATTTTAAGAGTAGTAAAGTAGAAAGCTGTGTTTTTACTAAAGTTACTCTTAACTATAAAGTTGTTATAACTTTATATGTTGATGACTTGCTAATATTTGGTTCTGATATTAATTGTATAAATGAAACAAAGAACTATTTAAATCAAGTGTTTGACATAAAGGACTTAGGTCCAATAGATGACATTTTAGGGGTTAAAGTGATAAAAAAGGATAAAACTTACATATTAACTCAATCTCATTACATTGAGAAAATATTAAAGAAGTTTAATTATTTTGATTGCAAAATAAGTAAAAGTCCTATTGACCCTCATATGAAGTTAGTTCCAAATAAAGGTGAGGTCGTAAATCAAGGATAATATGACAAAATAATTGGTAGCATAATTTATGTGGTTAATCATACAAGACCTGATCTTGCATGTGCAATTGGCATAGTTAATAGATTTACAAGTAATCCAAGTGAAGAACATTGGACGGAACTAAAAAGAGTACTAAGGTACTTAAAATTCACAATAAACTATGGCTTACATTACAAGTGTAATTCACTTATACTTGAATGTTATAGTGATGCAAATTGGGCATCAGATGTAACCAACTCCAAATCAACGAGTGGTTGGTTATTTACCATTGGAGGAGCCATAGTTGCTTGGTCTTCAAAAAGACAAACATGTGTTTCTTTGTCTTTTATGGAATCTGAGTACATAGCCATGTCAATGGCTAGTAAATATTTAATATGGCTTCAAAGATTTCTAAGAACCATACCATTTATTGATTCTAAGAAAGGAGCCACAACTTTGTATTGTGATAATCAAGCTGCCATATTCAATACAAAGAATGAGAGAATATCAAATCATAGCAAACACATTGCTATGAGATATAATCATATTAGAGATATGGTTAAAAAGGGAAAGATAGCACTTGAGTATCTTCCTACAAATCAGATGTTAGCTGATCCACTAACAAAATCTTTATCAGGGGATAAAATTACAAAGGTCATGAGAGATATGAGACTGTTACCGGTCGAAACAATGTCTTAATTGAAACCAACTTTATCTTAAGGTACAAGTCATAGATTTGTCACCTTATGTTTAAAGTTAAAAGGAAATTCAATATTAGACATTGGTGAAATGGAAACTTGGATGCATTTCGAGTGCATAACTTAAAAATAGTGGGAATGTCACTATTTGAAAGTTTCATATCTGACCTATGCACTTTCATTACCACAACAAGATTAGAATGGATTCAAAATCCTTAATAGACTTATAGCTTTCGTAGAATGTGTTGTGGATATTCTCGATAAGTCTACCTATACAAGTAAAGAAGTGAGAGGCCGCTTCTTATGGATTACTCCGATAAAATTCGTAGAGTACTTGTGAAAACCAGGATTAAGCACAAGGCCCAACTACAAGGTACTGCCAAGATCAAAAGGAACATAAAATCATACATGGCGAGGATACGTCTCCCTAAAGGTTTCACATTCAACCATAAAGTTTAAGGTTCGTCCACTTAATGGGTATTCGTTATGTAAAGAAGCTGTAATTGTTTTATGTATTATATGTAAATAAGTGGGGGATTATTAGTATTCACA
Organism: Adenophora triphylla var. japonica; assembly: GCA_022495995.1. NCBI lineage: Eukaryota > Viridiplantae > Streptophyta > Magnoliopsida > Asterales > Campanulaceae > Adenophora > Adenophora triphylla. The sequence continues at coordinate 84,529 of JAFEMH010006871.1, read as the reverse complement.
TATAATACTTGGTTTTTCCCATATTAAGTTTGTATAGCAACTTTTCATTCATGGTATAAAAGTCTTGTTTTCATTTCTTGTCTTCTTGTGTCTTCTTTATTTCACATGGGATTACTAATAACACTTGTAGAGCTAAACTTATTATATAATAGCTAAGTTTGAAGAGTTCCCATGAGCTTGCTTGAGCTTCCCTTTATTATGGAAAAATGTCAAGTATGGCCTTAAAGTTTTGAGTATTATATTATATATATATATATATATATATATATATATATATATATATATATATATATATATATATATATATATATATATATATATATATATATATATATATATGTCTTAAATTCAGTATGACTGAATTAGGAAAAAGGGAGTGAATCAGTTTAAAACATTTCGGGGACGGGTGTGACTCTTTGAAGACATCTGCTGAAGAAGAGTTGCACAGCCGTGCAAACCAAAGAGCACGCCCGTGCAAGTATGGAGTGGCCGTGCAATTTTGTTGACCCACCCGTACATTGCAGAGGCACCAGTTCGGCTAAATTGTGTTTGTTCAAGACCACAACACAAACTCTATAAATAGAGTTGACCTCCTTCAAAAAATATGTTGAAAATATACTGAACACAATTACTTCCTGAGTCTTTCTTCTTATCAATCCTATCTTTCGAGTCAAACAATTAAAACCTTAGATTATTGTTCCATAGTTATTCAAAGAAGTGTAACTTTGAAGAAGAGTGCGTAGGTTTTGTATCCTGGAGGTGAAATTCGTTGACACCATTATACCATAGTGGGATGAATTAAATACCTTAAAGATAACATCTTTTGGTGTGCCTAACCTACTGATTCCTTACCCACAATCGAGTCATATACAACAACTGAAATCTTTGTATTTTTAGTGAAATTAATAAGATATGCCTTTTTTTAAATACTTTTAAGAATTTTTATTGATTGTCGAATAAATATTTTTGTAGTGGTATAAAACTTTAACCATAAATTAAGACAATCAATTTCACCATCACAGTATGTCTTCCACTTTTATAAGATTGACAAATGTTATACTGTCACCGTGCCATCGGCACGGGCATAGAGTACTAGTACTATTACAATAAGAATTTATAATAATAAGAAAACTATTACAATAAGAAAACATAATATATGATTGTGATTTCGTATATCTCTATCATGCCTCTGCAATATGGACGGCTGATAGAATAGTCCAATCTTGGACATAATTTCATGAAGGTGAGCTTGGTGAAGCAGCATTGTGAAGATATCAACGAGTTGATATTTGTTGTTTATTTTACGTCGTAATGACAAAAATTTTACGTCGCGATGACGGTATTTTTTATTGGGATTTAGGGAGGGTTTCGTCTGTGAAAGCAATAATAAGTGAAAAATTTAAGAAGGGGAAAATTTATGAAGAGGAGAAATAACACTTAACGTGTCATTGAGATAAGTGATTAATTTAGAGAGGAGAATTATTAAGGAAAGAAGATTAAATTTAAAAATTTAGAAAGATAGAAGAGGTCAACCAATTTGAGAAATAGAGTTAATTTGAGATAAATAATTTGAGAGAAGTATTATAATTGGAAGAAGAAGAAGAGTTAAGAAGAAGAAAGAGAAGTACCTTTAGAAAATTAGGATCAAAAAGAAGAAGAAGAATAAAGGCCTAGGGGTTCGACCATGGAAGGAGAAAGGGTTTAGTGGTTCGACCATGGGAGAAAAAGTATCGAAAGTTTAAGAAAAAGAAGACGAAATTGTTGAGGATCAGCCGGAGTATTCTTTCTCTTTTCAGTTCCTGTGCAACCAGATTTTTTGGTAGCATCAGTTCGTTCCGTTGCCGGGACTTGAATTTCCTTCTTTGTTTGGTCAAGCGGTTGTTGTGATTCTGGTTGTTTGCAGTAGTGTGGCGTGTTTGAGTTCTTGGTAGGGAGCATGGAAACCCTATTTTAGGGTTGCGGCTGGAGTTGTATAGCTTTGTTGCTGGTATAGATTGAGTTTGTTTCAGACTGTGTTTGTTTGTAAACCCAGAAAGTGGACAGAATGGGTCAAGATAAAGTTGTTCAGGCAAAAGTTACCCAGAATCTGGCGTTGGAGACCCCCAACCCGAAGGATACCCGCAAGAACAGGTCAGGTTCTGCGCGGGATGGAGATGTGCAAACTACTGATACCGATTGGACAATCAGGAGTGCCAGGGCGCGGGAAGAAAGGGATCTAGCGGCAAGGGGTAAGGCCAGAGCTGATGAGCCGAATCCCGCTCCTTCGAAGACAGACGAGATAAGAGCTAAGGCTGACCAGTTAAGGGCGGATAATGAGTTGATGCTAAAAGTTCTTGCGAATAATCTGAAGCTGAGAGAGATGGGTCAAGAGCCCTCTCGAATCCCGCCAGAGGTGTCGGCTGGGTTTGCGGGAAAGGCCCCGATGGAAGAGCGAGTTGTAAGCCAAAGTGTTGCGAAAAAGGATGATATGCGGGCGAGGGACATGTCGCCGCCTAAGGAGAGGGTCAGAGAGCATAGGCGGGATGTGACTAAGGCGAGATCAGAGGGTGCTGTAATTAAGAGGAAGCATCATGATCATGATGGAGGGAAAAGGAGGAGGTTATATCACAAGTCAGGGAACTCGCGTGAGGAATCTTATTACTATGAGTATGAGAGTGATGAGGGGTCGACTGCAGACCAGGATTACAGACCTAGTCGCTCAAAATATTCTGATGAAAGTGCTTATTTGGAGGAAAGGTCGCATCGTTCACGACATTCGGTGGTGGCCCGCCGAGATGAGAGGTCTCCACGTGATAGGGATCGCAGGCGACCTGAAAGGAGGGGAAGGGATAAAGAAAGAGAGAAAGCAAAGAAAGCCGCAGAAGATGCGAAAGCCGTAGAGGCTTTTGAAAGTTTCCGAGATGGCCAAAGCCGCAGAGCTGGAGAAGGCTAAGAAGGAAGATGAAGATAAGTGGAAAGCGGAAATGGCTGAGATGGCCAGAAAAATTAAGGAGTTAGAAGCGGGAACCAAGCCTGTGGAGGTGAAGGGTTCCTACTTGGCCCCATTTGCGAAGAGCATTTAGATGGCCGCCCCAGATTTAACACTCTGAATACCGAGCCTGCCGATCTATTCGAAGAATTTGAAAGCGAATACCCATGTTGGAGGGTTTGAGGTTACTTTGTCACTATTGACTGAAAATGAAGTTGTGTTGTGCAGAGCTTTGGCGAGCACCTTGACTGATCATGCATTAGAATGGTTTTTGGCCCAGCCAGCAGAGTCAATTCTCGGTTGCCAGGATTTTAAGGGGAAGTTATTGGCGAGGTTCAGTGGATCGGGGACACAGCCCTTGTAGAAGACAGAGTTGTGTAGCCTTAAACAGAAGGAAGGAGAGGGGATAGCGAGCTTTACAGACAGGTTTATGAAGGTCGTGAACCAAATTTATGATGTTAGCCAAGGCGAGATAATTATGTTGTACAATGCTAGTTTGCTGCCATGCCCATTTAAGCAAGAATTGGGCATGAGATTGCCGAAAACCATGGCCGAGTTATATGAAAGGGTCAGAGGATTTTGTGGAGGTGCCAAGGATCAGGAGATTAAAGTTACTCATGCGACATCTTCTCCGGCGACTAAGAAGGTTGTTAAGGAAATAGTTGATTATGTGAAAGACGAGAATAGAGGCGAGAGAGGAGGTCGCGACGGGAATAGAGTTGGAGGAAGTGGAGGTGGCCGAGATGGAGGTCGTGGCCAAAGAAATATTATCAAGTATGACAAGTTGAATACAACAATCAGCGAGATTATGAGAAGGGAGAATTTTCTGCCACCTTATCCCATCAGGGAGGGAACTTATATGGCCAGGGACCCAAGTAGTTCTGCGAGTATCATCAGGACAAGGGGCATGTGACTGAAGATTGTTATAATTTGAGAAGGGTAATTCAAGGGAAGATTGACAAAGGCGAGTTGAAGGAGTACCTCAAGAAAATGTAGGGCGAGCTGAGGAAGGTAGGGCGGAGAGAAATGTGGTGGATGTCATTCAGGAGCCGTTGCTTAACGTGGCTCAGTTGAATAATCAGATCATGATGTTGTCGCACAGTTTTGATATCCCTCAGTATGCCGCCAATGAAGATAGGGTAATCAGTTTCTCAAGGCGAGAGTTAGCAGTAACGAAAAGCCATGGGACCCAACCGGTGATAATTACCATTTGTTCGGGAAACAATATAGTGCAGAGAGTGATGGTGGACTCAGGGGCGAGCAAAAATGTTTTGTTTTATGAGGCCTTTAAGAGGATGAATTATACTGATGCAAATTTGGTTCCTTATAAGGGGTGTCTGGAAGGTTTCACCAATCATTTTGTCAAGGCTAAGGGCACGATCATGTTAGAGGTTGAAATTGGCGAGGGTCATTTGGTGAGAAGCGAGAATGTGGAGTTTGTGGTGATTGACTTGGTTTCTCCGTACAACGCAATAGTCAGGATTCCCTTTATGCAGAGTTTTGAAATGGTGTTGTCTATCCCGCACCAGAGGGTGAAGTATCCAGCCCATGGTGGCATAGGGTGTTTGAAAAGTGAAGCAATTACGGTGGTGAGGAAGAAGAAGGAGATGCAGAAAGCCAAAGCGGTGGAGACGAGTTCTATGACGAAAAAGTCTAATGTTCGCCAATTAAGAATCAATGTGATTGAGGAGGTGGTCGAAGGCGAGATTGGTTGGATAGTGACTGAGAGCATGAGGAATGGCACTGCAATGGTTGTCGCGGAGGCGAGTATGGTTCCCGCAAATGTGGAAGATGAAATTGTTGAGGTTGTTGATGAAGTACCTGAGACTGGGAATGCTGAGACTGAAGATATGTAGGAGAGGGAAGTGTTGTTTGGCGAGAACTGAGCCAGAGTGTGTTGAGCAGGAAGTCAACGGCGAGATTGATTTAGGGATGGAGGTTGTGGGTGTAACTCCAAATTTGAGTTTTGCTAGAATGGTGCAGTTTATTCAGATGGATGAACCGGAAATAGTGGAAATCGTTGATGATACAGGCGATAATTCTGAAGAGGACTGTGAGACCGTAGAGGTCAAAGATAGAGAAGGGCGACCTACGGGAAATGTGTTTGTTGATCCTCGGAGAGTGGTTGCCGCCAAAGGAAAAAAGCAAAAAAGGATTGAGGTGGAAACTTTACAGACACGGGATTAGCCTGACATCCAGGCGGGCGAGGATTTGGAGGAGGTCGAAATTAATTGTTATTTTCCGGAGCAAAAGGTGAAGATTGGAACGCAATTGTCGCTGGGTGAGCGGGAATGTCTAGTTGAATTTTTGCAGGAAAACTTGGATGTATTTGCGTGGTGACCTGAACACATGAGGGGAATTGACGAGAATGTCGCCATGCATTGCTTAAACGCTGACTCAAATGTTGAGCCATTCAAGCAGAAGGTTAGACATTTGTCGCCTGATAAGGAGAAAGCGGTTTTGGAGGATGGACAAGCTTCTGAAAGCGGGAATTATAGAGAAGGTTCAATATCCTATTTGGTTGGCATGCCCAATTATGGTTCTAAAGTCGAACAAGAAGTGGAGGATGTGCATCGATTTTACAGATTTGAACACTGCTTGCCCTAAGGATTGTTACCCGCTCCCAAAGATTGATAAGTTGGTTGATTCAATTGCCGGCCACAGAGTTTTCAGTTTTATTGACGCTTATTCGGGGTACCACCAAATTAAAATGGCTGAAGAGGATAGAGCGAAGACGGCTTTTAGGACGCCGAAGGGAAATTTTTGTTATAAGATGATGTCGTTTGGGCTGAAGAACGCCGGGGCGACATATCAAAGAATGGTGAATGAGGTTTTCAAGTCACAGATTGGGCAAAATATTTAGGCATATATTGATGACATGGTGATAAAAACCAAGGAGAATGATCATGTGCTAGATCTTGCTGAAACGTTTGAGAATTTGAGAAGGAACTCTATGAAGCTTAATCCCAGCAAGTGTACATTTGGGGTAACGTCGGGAAAGTTTTTGGGTTTCTTGGTGAACAGAAGAGGGATTGAAGCTAACCCGGAGAAGATTCAAGCCTTGCTAGATATGTCGCCTCCCGAGTCTATTCGCGAGATCCAGAGGCTGAATGGAAGGATAATTGCCTTGGGGAGATTCATTTCTAGGTCGGCTGAAAGGTGTTTGCCGTTCTATAAGGTTTGGAAAGGCGGGAAAAGGTTTGTTTGGGATGAAGAATGTGATGCCGCATTTGAGCAAATGAAAGCTTACTTGGGAAAACCGTCGTTGCTACGTAGCCTTATTGAAGGAGAAGAATTGTTTGTCTATTTGGCAGCTTCAAATTTTGCAGTGGCCGCCATTTTGGTAAGAGAGGATGGGGGCAATCAAAGGCCGATATATTATGTTTCTAAAGCATTGAGAGAGATTGAGGCAAGTTATTTTAATGCTGAAAAGTTGGCGTACGCTTAAGTGGTTGCCGCGCAGAAATTGAGAGCTTATTTTGTCGCGCACACAATTGTCGTTTTGACTGATGCCCCGTTGAGAAAGATTTTACAACAGCCTGACACGGCGGGAAGATTATTGAAGTGGTCGATTGAATTGACTGAGTTCAATTTGAGGTATGAATCTAGTCGGGCGATCAAGGCGCAGGCTTTGGTAGATTTTATTGTAGAGACATCTTTCACCAGGTCGCAGGCTGAGTTGGTGGAAGAGGGCGTGAAGAATAGGGCAGCGAAGAAAGTTATGCCAAGTTTGATTGAGGAAAGGGAGAGGCCGCCTGATTGTTGGGTTATACATGTTGATGGCTCTTCATCCAGGGATAGAGGAGGTGCGGGAATTACCATGGTCTCGCCGGATGAGGAGGTTAAGTACGATAAAGCGTTAAGGTTTAAATTTAATGTTTCGAATAACCAGGCGGAATATGAAGCGTTGGTCGCTGGAATTGAGTTGGCGAGAAACATTGGACTCACCAAGATTGTCATCCATTCAGATTCTCAACTGATTGTTAATCAAGTGAAGGGCGAGTACGGGGTGATAAATCCGGTTTTGGTGAAATACTGTAATATGGCGAGAAATATTCTGAGGGGATTTGAGTTTTGGGAGTTAGTTCAAATTGATAGAACGGAGAACTCGTCGGCGGATTCGTTGAGCAGGTCGGCCGGGACAGAGGAGCAAGGTTCAGTGAGTGAGCCGCTGATTGAATATGTTGAGATGCCGGCCATTAACAGACCATTGGTTTTGGAGATTGAAGAGGTTGAAAAGAATTGGGTGGTGGAGATGATAGAATTTTTGGACAAGGGAGAGTTGCCGCCTGATGGCTAGAAGGCAAAGATTGTGAAGGTGACTTCGGCAATATTTACGGTGCAGGATGGGATTTTGTATAGAAAATCTTTTTTGAGGTCTTTGATGAGATGCGTAGAGCCGGATATGGTGCAGAAGGTTTTGTTTGAGATTCATGAAGGTGTTTGCGGTGGCCACCCTGGTGCGAGAACCCTAGCCGACAAAGTCTTATTTCATGGGTATTATTGGCCAAGTCTGAAGAAGGATGCTGAGATTTACGTGAAGAAATGCGAGAAGTGCCAAAGATATGGTAACATTCCCCGGCAACCCGCAACAGAGCAGACCCCAATAGTGGCGACATGGCCTTTCAATATGTGGGGGATCGATTTGATAGGGCCTTTCCCAAAAGCGAAAGGTGGATGTCAGCATGTGGTTGTCGCAGTGGACTACTTTACTAAGTAGACAGAGGCTAAGGCACTGGCGACAATCAGTGAAGATAATGTGATTAAGTTTATTCAAGAGAATATTTGGTGCAGATATGGGGTGCCGAGGGCAATTATTTTGGACCATGGAACTCAGTTTGGGAAGAAATTTTCGGCGGAATGTGCAAGGCTGAATGTTAAGCATTGGATGTCGGCAGTCTATAGTCCGCACTGTAATGGGCAGGCGGAGGCGGCAAACAAACAAATCATTGCCGCCCTGAGCAAAAAATTGGAAGGAAGGGGTGGAGCTTGGTTAGAAGAGTTGCCAACGGTATTGTGGTATGTGAGAACCACGATAAAGGGATCGACTGGAGAAACCGCCTTTGCGCTTGCCTAAGGATCAGAGGCAATGGCGCCAGCTGAGATGGCCTTGCCGAGTTACAGGGTGGCTTATTACGATGAGGTGAGAAACGAACAGAGGAGGTGTAATGACTTGGATCTCGTGGATGAGAGAAGATTGCAGGCGAGAATGAGGATGATTAATTATAAGCAAAAGATTAAAGCCCAGCACGACAAGCGAGATAATAAAAGATCTTTCAATGTCGGGGATTGGGTTCTAAGGAGTATGGAGGCCATTGGGCCTAAGCCTGGATACACTAAACTGAATGAAAAATGGGAGGGCCCATTCCAAGTAACGAAGGTCGTACGTGAGGGAAGTTACATGCTGAGAAAGGAAGACGGTGAGGAATTGAAGAATGCATGGAGCGTTGATCATTTGAAGCAGTTCTATCGATGAAGTTGTCGCGTCTTTTTGTAATACAATTATTTTTTTATTGTCGCGCTAGGTAGCAAAAGTTATATAACTTTTCTTGTAATTAAGCTTTATGATTGTCGCATCAGGAAGGTGAATGTATACTCGCCGAAAAATAAAATTAAATTTTAGGAGTCGCCACGCCGTTTTTAAGGAAACATTGAAAACCTTTTTTTGAAAAGACAATTTGGGTTCGGGGGTCAGGTTACGTGTTGGGAAGAACCGAGAGTTCACCCAACACGCCTCGTCCGTAGGCGAGTCTTTCTATGTTCAACATTCAAAACATTCAAACGTGTGTGTGAAATGTGTGGGACAAGATATGTATAAAATGCATATTAATGCTTCGTTTTATTGCTCAACTGAGGGGTTACAACTTGTGAGCCATTTACTCCGGGAGGCCACGTCCCTAATTACAAAGAGGATGAACATATTACAATTGAACTTAACCTGCTGCAAAGGGTTGATTATGTCGCGTGACACAGGACCTGAGGGGTCAGTTGTGTCGTGTGACACAACAAAGCACCTTGCAGAGGTTTTACAAATGCTCAAACTACAGCAACACCAAATGATCATAATACCACACTACTGCATAAATTGAACACAGAGATCAACATAAATCACTTCGAATGAGTGTGGATATTGAGGATCCACACTCTACTTTGAGTGACAAGTGACCTGGATGAACAAACTTACAACTGAAATGATAGTCTCTGCATAGGGCTAGTTATGTCACACTACACAGGACTGATGAGGTCAATTGTGTCGCGTGACATAACGTTACCATCTGCAGAGACTTTACAATTGAGAAACAGATTCAACATATACCAAATCAGATCAAGTTATCAGAACAAATCAACTCAGAATAACGTGAATCTACAACAGATTGACCAAGGGGGTGTGGATATGGGAGATCCACACTCCCTTGGCAAACAAGCAATAATTCCAACAAATCACATCATGAACAATCAATCAATCAAAATAAATGGATTAAATAGAGAGATGGCAATTGCCACTTGATAATCAGTGCAAATGGAGATTAATTATCAAGTGGATGAGTGGAAATTGAATTGAATTGTGCAAATAGCAAGTAAATGAGAGTGATATGAAGGGAAGGGATTTGTTACCCTTGTAGATCCACCACCACTACACCAAGTTAGGTGTAATGGCCTTCTAATCATCTTCTGGACGTAGATTAGAATGCAGGAGGAACTTCTGAGCTTGGATCTTCAGTTGGTGTGGAGTCTATCAAGGTAGATGGGTGAGGTGTATGAGAGATGAAGGAATTGGAAGGGAATTGGTGTAGGTTTGTGTGGAAGGAGGAGAGAGATGGGTTTCTGAGGGAATTTTGGCAAGGTGACAGTAGGGAGTGGAAAGGGATCCCCCAAAATGAAAGGTGCAGGGCTCTATTTATAGCTGCAGATAATGGACACATTGTGACGTACGGCATTCTATAACCATTTTCCATGGCTTGAGTTGTCGCGTGACACAACAAGGCCATAACCGTTTCTGGTGCCAATTTGCCATTCTGGAACCTTCCAAGATAATTCCCTTTAGGTCCAAAATGGTTTAATTCCATGTAGGTCCTTTTGCATGGAAAAATTACTTAACAGTACTCCCTTCGCAAGAAACTTATAAAAAGATTTCGGAAGTCTCGAAGTGGACCGGGAATTTACCAAAACGCCCCTAGTGCAATTTCATCATATTAAAATGCACCTAAAAAGGGTCGCGAATTGGATTGGCGTACTCACAGAGCCCCTCGGCAACGTCACTTATGGAAGAAGTGAGGTTGTCGACAAGAAGGACCCAATCTCAATGAGCGGCTGGGGATATGGCGGATGGATAGACAATGGTCAGATCGGATGGTTGGACCTTTGGAGGAAGGATTCCTACGTATCCCTATGAGGGAATCAAGCCGGTCGTAGTTCGAAGGAGTGAGAGCGTACTGCGTCTCGAACCGAGAAGTGAGACATACGGTGTCTCGAACAGAGTGAAAATGACGTGAGACATACGGTGTCTCGACTGGAGTGAAAATGACGTGAGACATACGGTGTCTCGAACCGAAGTGATAATGATGTGAGACATACGGTGCCTCAAACCAAAGATGACAATGACATGAGACATACGGTGTCTCGAACCGAAGTGATAATGATGTGAGACATACGGTGTCTCAAACCGAGTGAAAATGACGTGAGACATACGGTGTCTCGAACCGAAGTGATAATGATGTGAGACATACGGTGTCTCGACCGGAGTGAAAATGACGTGAGACATACGGTGTCTCGACCGGAGTGAAAATGACGTGAGACATACGGTGTCTCGAACCGAAGTGATAATGATGTGAGACATACGGTGTCTCGAACCGAAGAATGACGTGAGACATACGGTGTCTTGACCGGAGTGATAATGATGTGAGACATACGATGTCTCGAACTGAAGTGATAATGATGTGAGACATACGGTGTCTCAAACCGAGTGAAAATGACGTGAGACATACGGTGTCTCGAACTAAAGTGATAATGATGTGAGACATACGGTGTCTCGATCGGAGTGAAAATGACGTGAGACATACGGTGTCTCGATCGGAGTGAAAATGACGTGAGACATACGGTGTCTCGACCGGAGTGAAAATGGTGTGAGACATACGGTGTCTCGACCGGAGATGATAATGACGTGAGACATACGGTGTCTCCAACCGAAAATGATAATGATGATTTGTAGCTTGAAAGAGATATGCGTTCATACATGTGCTGTGCTTACCTGTAGCTGCCGGAGGGACTGATGCTACGGCTGATGATCGTGGAGGGTTGTAGTTGCCGGAGGGTCTTAAGCTACAACTGCTGATGATTGTGGCCGCCAAAGGGTCTTATACCACTGTTGTTGATGAATTGCTGGTTTTCCGTGCCAGGGATGGTCTTTTGTTGATGACTTTTCATCCGCTCTTGGGGACTTTGATGAAGACGTGTCAGTGCATACAACCCTTGATGAAGGTGCGCCCATGAGAACGGGCTTTTGACGATGATTTGCCCATGAAAATGGGTTTTGATGATAACTTTGCCGTGCGGAACGAGCTTTGATGTCGCTTAGACTGATGAGCATTATTGCTTGGAGATTGGGGCAACTGAAGCCTTTTTTGACAAGCATTGCTTGGAGACTGAGGCAGCTAAGGCTCTTTCAGATGATGTTGATGAGTCCGAGGATGACGGGACTGATGAAGATGATAAAGGCGGAATATGCTACCTCCAGGATTTGAAGTCTTTGTCCAGATTGTGATTTGAGGGGCAATCCCTACGATCAGATTATGATCAAATGATTATTGTACCCTGCGGGGGGGGGACAACACAACACTCTAGGCAATTTTGCATTTTATTTGAGCACAATTATTGTTAATTTCATGCATTATTAGCTTTTATTGCACGAGTCCATCTCAGCAGGAGATGAAAATGGAGATGAGGATTTTTGCAAGGCTTGACAAACGGATATGTATGTAGCAAATGACGAATTGTGTCTGGGATGAATGTGTTTATGTATGATGGGGTGAACCCTCTCCCATGAGGTGGGGAAATGTATGAGTGGTAATTAAGGAATGGTGCAGCCTAGGCAAGTCGGGGATGCTCCTGGGAGTACAGATTGCAGCAGGTCCGTTGCTGGTAAGAACAAAGTGTATCGAGCGCCCGAGACGGCAAGCAGCAGCAGAAGTGCAGAGAATGCCTTGGTTTTGAAAATGTGATTAGGCAGAGCCCCAGTTCCTGGTGAGGTGACCATGGTCCAGTTGATAATGCAAAGCAAACCCTGATGGAATCTGGTACGGAGTCTGAGAGAACAGCTTAACAAAGCCCCAGTTTGGAGAGATCCAATGCAGCCTTATCGCAGATAGAGTCATCTTGTGGCCAAAAAGGCAACCCATCATTTCAGACATTAGTCAATCAGTCATAGGATAAGACTCAGAAATGTTTATGTGCAGGGGCACATCTTTCAAAAGGTGGGAATGAATCCCGATTTTGTGTGTACACACTCGCTTTAGGTTTGACTCTTTTAAGAGAGTATAAGCATCACAAGGTGTGGAAAGGTGTATGGAAGCCCCTGCTGACAGAAAGATAGTTTTTGGCTCTATTTCCCTATGATGTAGAGAAGAAGACTTGTCGATACACTTGAAAACTTGTCTTATTCGTGATGATCACAAAGCTGCTTAAAACCCTTTATTGATGTTCGGGTTATTCAATCACCAATCCTGATATGAACAAATATTTTGATCAATCCTGAGGAGAAAGCCGACTGATATCGAGAATCAAACTCGGAAATATGGAACGGAGGATCTGTATATAGGGACGGCCCTTGAGGAGACCGGATTTTCTGAGATTTGTTTGTGATTTCGACCGGACCAATTATGGTTGCCTACGTTCCCCTCCTGGCGAGGAGCTCAGGTCGCCGTAGTTCGGGCTTATCCCGATTGGAAGGAATGTGAAAACTCGCGATTTTGAGGATCTTTGAGGATTTTTTCTGAGAATTGGAGAATTGAAAAACATGTCCTCCTGGAGTGTCAACGAAGGACACGGATGCGAAGCCCTAGTGGGACATTCACGGCAAGTGTTTGTGGAAGAGAAATGAAATATGCTCACATGAAATGTCGAATTAATGGATTGAATTTGCACAATCTCTGATTGATGATCTTGAACCGATATGAATTTAATTCCAACTTAAGCAAGCAATGAAGCATTAATCTGATTTAGATCTTGAAGTTATTAGAATGAAATTGCTATTCGGTAGGAACTGTAGCTGGGTTTCAGGGCTTCGATCGGCCATTGGGTGATTTGGAAAGTCACGACCTCTTAAGATGAGAGGTCGGCTGGGCTTTTTTCTGACTGAACCTCTAAAGATGAGAGGTTGGTTTGCAGGCATGTGTTTGGGATTTCTATGGCAAGGAAGATTGATTGCCTCTAAGAGAGTTCAAATTTTGACTTTGGCCGAAGGCAAGGGTAACGGTAATGGGAATATCCTCTAAAATCGAGAGGATGGCTTGGGATTGATTAAGGTAATGGGAATATCCTCTAAAATCGAGAGGATGACTCGGGATTGGTTTTGGTATTGGTGAGAGAAAGTCCAAGCTATTGATAACTTTTGCGAACTTATGAGGATTCGGGCTCCTTTTGAACATTGGAGAGCTTCTTGAGAAGTCGGAGATTCTTGCTGAGTTGTGAGGATCTAAAGTCTTTCTTTTGAAACTTGGAAGGCCTCTTGAGGAATTGAGGACTCTTGCTGAATTGTGAGGATTTAAAATCCTTCTTTTGATAACTTGGAAGGCCTCTTGAGGAATTGAGGACTCTTTGTCCTTCCTTCATGACTTGAGCATTTTGCGCATCGCCGCTTCTCGAAGCTAACTTCTTGGCGTTGCTTGGACTTCTCTTAGCATGGAGCAAAGGTGATGGCTAAACAGGGTTTCAAAACATGTCGATCTTGAAATGAAAGGGTATAGTTTAGTGAGGGTGAGGTAATGGCTTCCCTAGGGTGAAAGGCTTCAACTGCAATCCTTACCGGACGATCTAAACGAGATTAGGTCTTCATTGCTTGCTTAAGCTTAAATGAGAAAAGATCCATGCAAATTCATCGAGCAACGAGATGATGAGGATGATGAAAGAGATGTGAGCATATGAAATGCGAGATGGGGAGTTGATAAGCCCCAATTTGAGAAAAATATCAGTCGATTTTCTCACTCCGATTGATTTAAATATTAATCATTTCAAAGCATTAGTGACTGAGCGGCACAAGTGATCATCTAGGATAAAACCATTTCAATTAAATGTGATGTGGGGTGCAAGTGATGTCTCGAGTCTAGCAAGAAAAGAAATAAAGATTTTTATTATTGTAATCTCATAACATGGACTTGACAAACTCATGACAATGGAAAAGACATTCTAGAACCTACGACGCTGACTGACTGACTTCGCCGTCTTTGGATGGGAGAGCCTCTTTGGATCATGGAAGAAGATTGGTGACCGCATAGGGGTGAGCCTTCTCAATTTTTCCCTCATCAACAAGTATTTGAATGGCCTTCTTCAAAGGGACGCAGTCATTGGTGATGTGGCCCGGATACTGGTGATATTGGCATTATTTGCTATGATCCAAATCAGGATTGGGTTTGGTGGGGTTGTAATTGTCAAGAGGCTTAATTATTCCCTTTCAAACTAACCCGTTAAAGGCCTCTTCAGTAGTCATTCCGAGATCATCAAACTGATACTGCTTACGGGGCAGAAACTGCTGCTTATTTCGGTCCCTTGTTTGGAGATTATTGACACTGTTGTCGATAAACGTCTCCTTTATTTTCAGGGCTGTTGGAGTTGTTACTTTGTGTCGAAATCCACCATTATTTCCAACATTGGTGTTGGATGCAAGGTTAAAGAGTCTGTTCTCGCTGCGGGCTCCCATCCCAACCATTTCTCTTAAGTCTGGATACCATCCTCTTTCAATAGCTTCACGCAAAATGGGTTTAACACAGGACAAGAAAATATCCTTCTGGTCTTGCAGGGGGATTGGCTCAGCAAGATCATTCAGCTTAGCGTTCCACCTCTTGTAGAACTCGGTGATTGACTCATCTTGTTTCTGAATTGTACCGACCAAGTCGTCTCTAGTTGTGCGCCATTCAAGGTTCCCACGATACTTTTCAAGAAAGGCCTCAGTGGTCTGACTCCAAGTGGCTCGAGCTACTGGATTAAGAGTTAGAAACCATGTCAAGCCAGGTCCTTTGAGTGTGACATGAAAATGTTAAGCCATAAACTCGGGAGTACAACCCATTGCCCCCATGGTCATCACATATGTGTCAATGTGAGTTTTCGGGCATGCTGAGCCATCAAATTGTATTTTGGGCATCTTGAACTTGTAAGGAAGAGGCTTTACTTGTTCTGGATCAACAACCTTAAGTCCACTTGACCCTACAGTCAACTTGTCAATTTGCTGCTGCATCTGCTTCAATAGTGCAGTCACCTCCGGAGTCATCCCGGGAAACTGAGGAAGAGTGGGAGAAATAGTTGAAGAAGGCTCAAAGCTGGTTGGTTGGAAAAGAGATGGCTGAGCTGACCCAGATGCTGGTGGTAGACTGAAGGATGCTGGAGTTGACAAATAGTTAAACTGACCAATTGGAGAATTCTAATTCTGCAGAGAAGCACTAGCAGGCGAGTAAGGAGCTGACCCCGGATATTGCAGAGGTGATGAGACAAACCCATAAGCCGAATCCATTAAAGGCTGAGACAGATATCCCTGAGGTTGAGGCTGGCTGGCAGGAAACTGCAGAAAACCACTTTGACTGAACTGATTCTGGGAATAAGGGTGCTGATTCGGATATCGAGCGTTACCCTGGAAGTGAGGACCATGAAACTGACCCTGCTGATACTGAGAACCTGGAAACAACAAGCCCTGACTGTTCGGAAGCTGGGACCCAAATTGGCTTGGAGGCACGGAAGAATTAGGGATTGGTGAGGAGGTCAAATCATAGAAGATCGACTGTGGTCCACCAAAACCAACTTGAGAGTTCACCGGCAGCCCCTGATTCTGAGCATAACTGAATTGTACACCCTGAGTCTGAATTGGGGAAGGAGTGTTGCCTTGTACATCCACATTCATCCCATACATTTGAGAAACGGGAAGAGATGTAGCACCAAAGGTAGGATGAAAAGGGAGAGAAACATTCCCGGATCCTAGATCAGTATCATAAGCCTCAGTAATCTCTTCATACGATCCATCTACCCGACTAATCACAGCAATCCCTCGAACACGCATTGCTTCCACAAACTTAGCATGCGTTTCGTCCTCTCTAGCCTTAGCAGCTTGTTCTTGAGCCAGTGCAGCTTGGGCGATCAATCGAGCTTCATGCTCACGGACTAGAGCAGCCTCCAAATTAGCTCTCATCTGCTCCATAGACAGATCATGCATGCCTTGTTGACCCATGGTAGATGAAACCCCGGATTGAGTAGTCATATCATTCTCTGCACTAGACATCTCTGAAATTGTGACTGTTTCGGGGATGCGCACCAAACGAGACCCACGAACCCAACTTGCTGTAACTGGAGAGGAGAGAGCGTGTATAAGGTGGTAGGGAAAGGATCTTGAGATGGTATGGTAGAGGGAAGAATGGGAAATGAGACGGACTCGTGCAACACCTTATTAATGTTTAAGTAGAAAACAATGTCTTTTAAACCCTAGAGACGGTTGGAAAAGGGGGAAACCTTTATTCACGCAATCTAGACCTCGGGGGAACCTAGGGACACATCATCCAAAAATACACCAAATGTATTGATTAAAAATTAATAATAGGCAATAATACCTAAACAAAACCGAAGCATTTATGGGACGGACGAGCAGCCCCAATTTCTGGAGAAATTTGGGCAGGATAACGGGTATTTCTGAAGAATTTCAAGGAAAAATCCGGCATGACCTCTCGTCGGTGCACGTTGACAAAGCGACATGATGTCTCGTTAGAACATGTCGTGGGAACGACATGTCCTCTCGTGAAACCATGTTGCGTTGGCAACATGCCCACACGTGCTAGGTTTTGGGATAGGTACGAAAGCCTATTAAAAATTTTGAAACAATTCATTTTAGTGTATTTGAAAATGGCGTGTCAAAACCAACCATTGGGTAAGCTTTAAAAGTGTGGTTCCACCTATGATGCGCTAGGGGGATAGGTTTGACATTAGGCGCTCAAGCGTAGGCGACATACATCACCGTCCGCAATGCCTTCAATCGCACCCGAGGGCTCTAGATCTATGTGACGTAGTGTGCGGATGACTATGTTCCTTTATTTGCGAAAATGATTTTTTTGTATTTTTTATTTATTTTTTTTGAAAAAGGGGGTGACAAAATAAAAAAACAAACACACACTAAAACCCCACAGAGTACAATAATCAAAATTATCATAATTTGATCATGGGGGACTGCCCCACAATCACAATCAAGTAGAACAAATCACCTCCTGCAGGTTGGCCAATCCTGTCGCACTACACAGGACTGAGAAGGCCACTTATGTCGCGTGACAGGAAAGGCCAAATTCCCAAAATCTGAACAAAAGCATAACCAGCCCCAGTCTCCAAGCAAATGCGAGAGCTCAACCCCAAGCAACAGCACAACAAAACAGGAAGCAAGGACAACAAACAAAGCACATAAGATGCAAACTACACATATAATGCCACAAACAAAGCACACATAAATGAATGAGAATGATGTTGAACAAGAACGAAAGTTTGACCCACTTTTGAAAAACAAGTTTCATGTCCCCAGCGGAGTCGCCACTGAATGTACGGTCGCCGAAAAATAAAATTAACTTTTAGGAGTCGGCACGCCGTTTTTAAGGAAACGTTGAAAACCTTTTTTTGAAAATAGAATTTGGGTTCGGGGGTTAGGTTACGTGTTGGGAAGAATCGAGAGTTCACCCAACACGCCTCGTCCGTAGACGAATCTTTCTATGTTCAACATTCAAAACATTCAAACATGTGTGTGAAATGTGTGTGACAAGATATGTATAAAATGCATATTAATGCTTCGTTTTATTGCTCAACTGAGGGGTTACAACTTGTGAGCCATTTACTCCGGGAGGCCACGTCCCTATTTACAAAGAGGATGAACAGATTATAATTGAACTTAACCTGCTGCAAAGGGTTGATTATATCGCGTGACACAGGACCTGAGGGGTCAGTTGTGTCGCGTGACACAACAAAGCACCTTGCAGAGGTTTTACAAATGCTCAAACTACAACAGCACCAAAGGATCATAATACCACACTACAGCATAAATTGAACACAGAGATCAACATAAATCACTTCGAATGAGTGTGGATATTGAGGATCCACACTCTACTTTGAGTGACAAGTGAACTGGATGAACAAACTTACAACTGAAATGATAGTCTCTGCATAGGGCTAGTTATGTCGCACTACACAGGACTGATGAGGTCAATTGTGTCACGTGACATAACGTTACCATCTGCAGAGACTTTACAATTGAGAAACAGATTCAATTGATACCAAATCAGATCAAGTTATCAGAACAAATCAACTCAGAATAACGTGAATCCACAATAGATTGACCAAGGGGGTGTGGATATGGGGAGATCCACACTCCCTTGGAAAACAAGCAATAATTCCAACAAATCACATCATGAACAATCAATCAATCAAAATAAATGGATTAAACAGAGAGATGGTGATTGCCACTTAATAATCACTGCAGATGGAGATTAATTATCAAGTGGATGAGTGGAAATTGAATTGAATTGTGCAAATAACAAGTAAATGAGAGAGATATGAAGGGAAGGGATTTGTTACCCTTGTAGATCCACCACCACTACACCAAGTTAGGTGTAATGGCCTTCTAATCAGCTTCTGGACGTGGATTAGAACGCAGGAGGAACTTCTGAGCTTGGATCTTCAGTTGGTGTGGAGTCTATCAAGGTAGATGGGTGAGGTGTATGAGAGATGAAGGAATTGGAAGGGAATTGGTATAGGTTTGTGTGGAAGGAGGAGAGAGACAGGTTTTTGAGGGAATTTTAGCAGGGTGATAGTAGGGAGTGGAAAAGGGATCCCTAAAAATGAGAGGTGCATGGCTCTATTTATAGCTGCAGATAATGGACACATTGTGTCGCACGGCATTCTATAACCATTTTCCATGGCTCGAGTTGTCGCGTGACACAACAAGGCCATAACCGTTTCTGGCGCCAATTTGCCATTCTGGAACCTTCCAAGATAATTCCCTTTAGGTCCAAAATGGTTCAATTCCCTGTAGGTCCTTTTGCATGGAAAAATTACTTAACGGTACTCCCTTCGCAAGAAACTTATAAAAAGATTTCGGAAGTCTCGGAGTGGACCGGAAATTTACCAAAATGCCCCTAGTGCAATTTCATCATATTAAAATGCACCTAAAAAGGGTCGCGAATTGGATTGGCGTACTCAAGAAGGAGAGTTATGTAAAATTTGATAATCTAATTATTGTACATATGTTACTGAAGCCACGGTGGGAATTTCCTAGCGACATATTCATATCGTTTTCGTTTATACTTGTCAAAATTCTAACAAGGTTAATTTTGTGTTTCATGGATCAATGGATGCTTGAACGAGGATCGAGAATTGAGCACGGAAGAGCGAGAAGATTGGTCACAAGAGATGGATCTCGGTGATCACATGTCTTGCCGCCAAGTTAGGATCAAAGAGGGAGGCAAGTGAGGGTTGCCGCTAAAGAGTTAAAGTTTCAAGATGGCGACCATGATGGTTGCCGTTTGAGAAGTAAAGATGAAAGTTGGCGGGCATGAAGAGTTGCCGCCAAAAAAGATCAAAAGTGGATGCGAGATGGACGCAAGTAATAGACCGGGTAGTTCCCGACAAGTAATAGACCTGGCAGTTTCAGGCACCTAATAGACCGGGCAGTTCCCGGCAAATAATAGACCTGACAGTTCCAGACACCTAATAGACCGGGCAGTTCCCGGCAAGTAATAGACCGGGCAGTTCCAGGCACCTAATAGATCGGGCAGTTCCCAGCAAATAATAGACCTGGTAGTTCCAGGCACCCAATAGACCGGGTAGTTCTTGGCAAAGGAAAGTCCTGGCAGAGGCCAGGCGAGATAGCACGGTTATAGATTGAGCAAGAATAGACCGGGCAGTTCTCGGCAAAAAATAGATCGGGCAGTTCCCGGCAAAGAATAGTCCTGGCAGCGGCTAGGAATTCCTGATTTTGGACATACGAGAGAGACATGTCTTAAAGGCACAAACTGAAAAGTTAAATCAAGAAATTCGAACCAAGGGATCAAAGTCGCCAAGATTATGCTTGCCGACGAACGAATTTTGTGTAAACAATGCAATTCAAATAGTATGAGACGTAAAGTAAAAGTGTTGATTAAGCACGGCTTAGTCGAAATGGGTTTGTGACAAGTGGATATAATGGGTAGCTTGGGCTAAGTCTCCCAAAAAGTTAAAGCAAAGTTTGAAGCGAGAATCACAGTTAATGAGTAAGGCTGCCTAAAGACAAGCCTTACTTTTTGAAGGGAGTAGTATGTATATAGATAATTTGGGTAAAATGAATCTTCGATAAACTATCGAAGCAAAAATGGTGACATATTAAAGGTAGAATTTAAAACAAATTGCAGTAAGCAAAAGGAGGGCATTCGAGAAAGATAAAGTATATAGTAGAAGTCGCACCGCGACATTCCAATAACCAAGGCAAACATCAAAGAAGCAGTTATGAAAGTTAAAGTTAAAGCAAAGTCGCAAAATGCGACATCCAAAATATCACAAAGTAAATGTCAAAGTAACCATGCGTCAAGGCGGGAATCAAAGTTTAAAGTTAGGTCGCAAACCGCGACATCCAAAAAAGTGATGAACCGAATTCAGAAAAGGCAGAAATGTAAATTGTTTAATTCAAACCCAAATTAAAGGAAAAGATTGTTTTTGAGAAACATAACCAATGTTTATGAAGCCGGAGGGTCGCGGTTGTCGCTGGGTGTAGCCTGGGCCTTTAGTGCAGCTTGAGCATCGTCTCTGGCCTTTTTGTGTGCCTTGGCTTTAGCACTTATGAGTTCGGCCCAAAGAGTTAGGGCATCAGGAGTAGCTATGGATGGAACTTTCCAAACTAGTTTCCTGAGTAGTTGATCCTCGGCCGCGAGCTCTTCAAGTTCATCCTCTTCATACGGAACCAAGCTATGACCCAGGTGGCAAAAGTCACTGTAGATGGGTTCAGATCCCCATTTTGCGAGAAGCTCATGAGTAATTGCAGGTATGTCACTTGAGCTTGCCGCAGTTGCGCGCATACAGTGGAACAAGGCTTTGTCGTATAATTCCATGGCATCCACCTCAGCCTTGGTCTTCATTTCAGTAAGGTTGGCTGGAAGCTGGGAAATTAAAGTCTTGATGTTTTGATCGCTTTCTTTGGCCGCAGCGAGTTCTGCTGCTAGGAGTTTGTTTTGCTCTTCCAACTTTAGTTTCTGAGCCTCCATCTCGCCCCGAAGATCCTTTGCAGCTTGTTCAAATTTGGCTTTTTCCGCTTGAAGAGCGGCGACATCTTGTTCACGGTCTTGAAATTTTTTCTTCATTTTCTCTCTGTCAAAACAAGCCCGCTTGAGAGCTTGCTCGCTAGTTTCCAATTCAGTGGATACGTGGTGACATCGGTTCCTTAGGCCATAGATCACGTTGGAGATCTGTTAAAATGGCATAATGTGTGATTAGTGAGAGCGAGAAATAAAGCGAGTAAGTAGATAAATGAGTGACTTATGCCACTGAGATAAAGGCCGCCATCGCTCGCGGCATAGTCTTCATTGATATCTTCATACTCCCTAACCCGCTGTGGCACACAAGAACGCTGAATAATGCCGCCATCGAGCATGTTGTAGTCTTGATTGGCAGAGCGAAAGTCCAACTTGGGAAGGTTAGGAACGTCGCCGATCTCGCAGCTGAGTTCCAGTAGGCTAGGCTCATCGGTGGGCATTTGAAAATCGGCCTTGAGCTAGCTCACGACATGAAGTTCGGAAGGTTCAGTATCTGCAGAAATTGGCCCTTCAGTTTGCTCAGAAGTAGTGCCATCAGTGGGGCGGGATCGCTTCAGGGGGCGGGAAGGAGGACTTTGCAAAATCTCAGTGGATTCAGTTGTCGCAGTGACATCGGTGGCTGGGGGCTCAGTTTCTTGATCATGAATGATCTCTACGTCAGCATCTTCATCATCCTCATCCACCAGGTTAAGACCAGTTTCCCGCGTTGGAGTTTTGGATTTCCTGTGCTTGCGAGAAGGCTCAGCTACAACTTTTCCCGCGGTTTTCTCAACAGCAGCAAGGGTTTTCTCTCGAGCAATAGCATTGGAGTCATCGCCGTGAATGGAAATTGGAATTTCTTTCTCGATAGTTTGGCTAAGAGCGGCTTGTCGGGAGTCAGCTAGACGTTTGCGGCGGCCATCCATGTTTGTGAAAGCATCTCATCATTGGGCAAGCGACATAGTTCTGAATTCTGCGAGAAGAAAAAGAAAAGTTAATTTTAAGGAAACGATTAAAATAAACGTAGTAAAGTTTGAGGCGAGAATTCATACTGTATATGTCATACATGGCATTGCAACAACGACCTTCTCGCTGGCAAGGTCCGCATTCAGGTCCGAAGTAATTTTTGGTATGGATCTCCCATCCGGGATATGGGGCAGTATGGACAATGGTTATGCGGGATTCATCAGTTGGGCAAGTAAAATCAGGAAACCTAAATTCTCGCAAAAGGGAAGGGCTTGAAATGATTTCTCGCCACGAAAATAGGGCCAGGCCAGTATCAGAGGCATTGGCGAGAACTTGTAAGATGCGTTCTTTGAGGCGAGTATCGCCGAAAACTAAAGCTTTTTTGGTCTCAACTTCGGGAATAATCTCCCTTAAGTCGCCTGAGTGTGTCCACCCAACGCGAGAAGTAATAAACAACGACTTAGATTGCCAATTATGGACTTTTCCGAGAAGAGGAGTGAGGATCTTAGGTTTTCTTTATTTAATGGAAAGACGTTTCTTGGTTACACCTTCTCGCTGAGAAACAGCGTGTGTAACCCTCAAAGAGATGGACAAAGAGAGGGATAGAAGGTTCATGTTTTAGAGCCCTACAGATAACAATGTAACTGGTCAGAATGCGGAAAGCATTGGGGTGGAGGTCCACTATGGCAGCTTGGGCTTTGTGTAAAAAAGCACAAATGAATGGGTCTAAGGGAAACCTAAGGCCGGCTTCTAATTGAGAAACATAGGATATAATCCCATCGGTTCGTTGTCGCATGACAGCTAAGTTCAAGTCGCCGGTATATGGCTCAATATGGTAGTTATTATGGTTGATACCGAATTTGATATGCAAAGGAGTTTGGAAGTCAATATAAGAGGTACTGGCTTCTGCGACACTGGCAAGAAGAAGTTGGTCAGAAGAAACCTGATTATGGATGATGTCTCCGCGGCAAGGGTGTCCGAGACATCGTAACTGGAAGTAGAATTGGTGGAAGACATGTCGCTCCTTTCGCTGGAGCTGGAAAGAACCTTTTTATAGAAGCGACGACTACGTAAATTGGGGGCTGCAGGATAGTCAGTGTCAGAAAAATTAGAATCAAAGCGGGAATGATAAAAGTCGCAAATGTGTGAGCATAACTCCCAAGTGTTGTAGAAGGTGTGCATGGGCGCGGACTTGTGCAGAAAAGGGGGACCCCTAATTTCTAAAGCATCTAGGATTGCGACATCAGCGTCATGTCGCATAAGCATAGAGTTAAGGTCTTCGCGCAGGATCCTTGCCCATACCCCCATGTCAACCCTATAATACCCCCCAGTTTTCAAACTTTTCCCAAACCTAATTGTTCTAGCACAAGATTTAGTTCTCGATATTGTGCGAGATATTAAAGTTGGGAGGCCAAAAAGCTGAAAATAAGAAAAGTGCGAGAATTCAAGCGTTTATCTGGAGAGTTTGAAGAAAACGACGGAGATGATGATTTTGGCCGGATTTTGGCCGGAAACTTCAAGAAAACGAGGAGAATTTCCAGAAATACGCATGGGGAGTCCCAAATCGAAGATTTGTAACCGTGAGAATGAGCGAAGTAAAGAAATAGTGAGAATGAACGGTACAAACGGTAGAAAGTATGGTGAAATGGGGGTTTTCTGAAGAATTGGTTCGCTGGAGTGCCAAGAAGGAGTTTGAGGGCTGTGTAACTGGAAAGTGAAAAGTGAAGGATAGAGGACTAACCTTTAGCCTTGAGGAGACGAAGGGGTGCTGGGGAGTTTTCTAGAATTTTAATAATGTTCAAATTTTGAAATTCCCTCCCCATTATTATGGATCATTTATTGAAATGCACGAATACCGAGACGAAGTATGGCTCTGCCAAACCGTTCAGGCCCCTCAACCCTGAGATGACATGTGGCCATGTAGGTGTCAAGTAGGGTCCTTATCTCGCTAAATGAGAAGAGTCGTAGCGGGATTATTGAGCGGCCTTTGAAAATTCTCACCTGGACCATGAATAGTCCAGGTCTCGAATTTGGGGGCTACTGATGCGATTATGAAAAATGGATTTGGGCCCAAATAAAGAATTAGGCCCAATAGGTACAAATAGGCCCAATACGTTTAGAATGAGTATTAAAGTAGGTTCAGGGTAGTGAGGCGGCATGGGTGATAAGGTGACCTCTGGGGTGCGGCATGTGAGAGTAAGCGGGAAATAGATCTTGGGGAACTGAAATTTGAGCACGGCGCGACCGATGGTGGGAACCCCACTGGTTGGGGATGGGAGCTGGCGACATTCTGAGCATTGTCGCCATCCGTCAATTGTCGCCTGGCGGCTTGTGTGGAATGTAGTCCCGCGCAACGTTGGCGTGCCAGTTGGACCTACCTATCAACCAGCAACTGTAGGGTGATTTGACAAGGTGAATAGGAAAATTCCACTAAGTTTGGAGTTGGTTGAGAACCTTTGCTGGATGATTGACATGTGTCCCCCATATGCAAGGCACATAGGGGCTTGGTAGTATAAAATATGAGGAATAGTGTTATTATAATGGTACGTACTCTCTCTACTCTCTAAGCTCTCTCTCTCTCTCTCTAGAACTTCCATTGTTGTTTATCAGTTAAAGCAAAAATCTTACTCTCACGCCGGAGGGGTTTTGTCGGAGCCACCCCCGGCCTAGTTAACGTGTTTGCATGTGTGTAGGAGACCTAGCGAAGGAGGATCAGCCAGAGTATTCTTTCTCTTTTCAGTTCCTGTGCAACCAGATTTTTTGGTAGCATCAATGAGGTTGTAGGGATTTAGATCGGGATCGCGGAGATTCATTCAATAGTAGGGCACGAATCCAAGATTGGGTTCCAGGATCCAAATAGGGTTAAGATTGCAGAATCCAGTTGGATAAGGGTTTGCAGAGATCTAGATGGATCATTGTTATTTAAAATTTGGTGGGAGTAGTAAGGATGGGTAGAGATGGAACGACATGGAAATTCGTTGAGATCGACTTTGGGCGACAAATTTGGAGATATGAAAGCTATGAAAAGAAAAATAGTATGTTTCTAGGCCTTGATGAATATTGGGATGTGCAATATGCTGCGATGTATATGCAGCATGAGTGCAAAATATAGGCAGTACAGATTTCATGCAGAGTTTGTGTGGTGCAGATGTCATGCAGAGTTTGGGTAGCAAAGGTCTAGGGTACGTGCAACATAGATTCAGGGTGTGCAATTGCGTGATATGCGGGATATTTAAAGGTGGAAGAGGAACTTGGTCTCCATTAAACAATCATGTAAAGGAAGGTTGGTGGTCGCCTTTGATTGTGAAACATGGAGGATTATCGGAGCTAACTTCGTAGCTTCGGGGTAAGTTATTGTACAATACATACAAAATTTTTGCATGGGGTTCCGGGGTAGAACCAAGGTGCGAAGGTGGCAAAGTTGTTGAGGCCACGTTGGGGGAAGAGACTTTCTCAAAAATCGACATGGTTGTTGTAGGGTGATGAGTTCAAGCTGCAGCAATGTGAACATGAAATCATCGACATCAACATGAGCGGATCCACAGGAATTGGAGTGCGATTAGTTGCTTGTAGATATGGAAAGACCAAGACCATGGAAGCATATTATCGCAGGGTTTGGGTGGGTATGAATAAGACGAAGCGGGGATGGTTATGAGGAGGATCACGAGAGTGAAGACTCGAGGTAAAGACTCAAGGCAAGGGAATATGGGCAGTAGGTTAAAGACGCGTTCATTCAACTCGTCTTGGTAGGGTAGGTGCAGCATGTTAGTCACAATGATTGAAAGTCATTCTCGGGTGGGAGTTTGATGAAGGTAGTCTGGTGGTTTATCTCCAGGTAGGAGAATGTTAGGTTGTGGAGTCAAAACCAAGAAGGAAAATGAAATAGAATTGAAGTAATTTTAGGCTTCTATAGGACTCCTCGTTTGAGTAGGATTAGGGAAAATTAGTATTTTTTTAGTTTCCTACTTAATTAGGTTTTGGACTTAAATGCATATATAAACCAAGTGATAGCCATAATTGTTGTGTGTTGGGGAAAAAGTCAGAGAGAATCTGAGAGATCAACAAAGAGAGCTAAAGGCAATGGTAGATCTTTGAGGTTCCCTTAAGGAAATTTCATGGATAGCCTATGTCATGTCTAAAGTTTATTACTGTGATGTGAGCGATTATATAAAGAGTACGTGGATGACTCCGTAGGTGAGGTTATGGGCTTTGATAGTAACGCCACATATTATGATATTAGTGAATATCCTGCCTTGGTAGTGCCTATAGACATAGTCAAGAATATTGATGAACTTAGTGAATAAATCTTGTGTTCTTGTTCTTTATTACTTTCATATGAGATTGCAGACAAACTAGGAGTGTACTAGGATAAAAGAAGAGGAAGTAAGTGCAAAAGGAGTGATTTTTGGCTGGCACGACCGCATGTTGTAGCTCGCATGGTCGTGCATCAGAAAAGCAAAAATTGGAGGTTTGTGCTTAACACGACCGTGCTGACGAAATAACTGGATTTTATAATTTGCACCGAATTTATTTTCTTGTAGAGTGAGTAGGATTCTTCTAGGGCTTTGTATTATATCATATAAATACCAAGTGGCAGCCACAAATACATTGTAACACCATTTGTTGAGAATAATATAGGCTTGGTAGCGCCACCGGATTAGTTGATTTGTTCGACGAACCAGGTTAACAAATCGTGTTGTTGTGTATGTGATTCGTTTTGTGTTCGTGTGCATTCTTGTTTCTTGATTGCTTTGGGGCCAATATCCCAACAACTGGTATCAAGAGCTTAGGTTTTCGATCCAAGATCTAGAGATTGTTCTAGGGTTTGTTAATAGATCGAGGGATGTTTGTGGGAACTTTGAAGAAGAAATCGAGATGGTAACAAGACATTGATAGGGGTATTCAATGGAATAAAATATCAAGTACGGAAGACAAGTGTAAAATATTATCTCTATAGTAAAGATCAACATCTTCAATTGGCGGCGAAACCAAACAATGTTGAGGACGCAAAGTGGGCTGTATTGGACCAGAAATCATTGGGGGTTGTGAGGCAAAATCTAGATGAGAGTGTGCTGCAGAATACGTTGGAGGTCAATACAACAGTAGATTTATTGCTGATGTTGGCAAACATGTACGAGATGCCATCAGCTTTGAGCAAGACTCATCTGATGAGAAAATTGTTGAATCTGAAGATGGTGGAAAGCGTGTCTGCAACAGTTCATGTAAGTTCATTCAAAGCCATCATGACTCAATTAACCTTAGTCGGTGTAACTATTAATGACCAGGTAAAAGCCTTGATTTTACTGTCATCTTTTTCGGATAGTTGGGAGACAACTTATGTCGCGATGAACACATCGACGGGCAAGAAAAAGTTGAAGTTTAGCAATGTCCTAGATGTAATTCTTGGCGAAGAAGTTCGCAGGAAGAGCAAGGTAAAGATATCGGGGCTTGCACTAGGCGTTTCAAATAGTCGGGGTGGCGGGTCAAAGTCCAAGGATTTGAAAAGTAAGGAAAAAGAGTTGGCCAAGTGCTATAACTGTGAGAGATTGTTAAGATTGTATACAAACTATGAGTGTACTAGGCTAAAAGAAGAGGAAGAAGTGCAATATGAGTGATTTTTAGCAGGCACGACCAATAAATTGTAGCTCGCACGGTCGTGCATCAGAAAAAGCAAAAAATTGAGTTTTGTGCTTAGCACACGACCGTGCTGAAATACAAGCACGGCCGCGCTGACGGCATAACTGAATTTTCTAAATAGCAATACATTGTAGCACTATAAAATATTATTAAGAATAATATACGCTTTGTAGCGCCCCCGAATTAGTTGATTTGTTCGACAAATCGAGTTAATAAATCGTGTGTGATTTGTTTTGTGTTTGTGTGCATTCTTGTATCTTGATTGCTTTGGGGCCAATATCCTAACAATTAGGGATGACAACGGGTCGGGTTTGGATCAGTCTTGATCTGAACTCGATCCGACCCTCAAATTCATTGATTAGAACCCGACCCGAAAACTCAGTAACCCGAAACTAATCTGATCCAACCCGAAACTGATTCGATCCGACCCGAATTATATTTAAAGTCTATTTTTTAGCCCAAGTTTGTTTGAGTAAAATTTATTTTTAATAATAATACTGAATGTTTATAGAGAATAGTCCAAAATCATCAAAATCTCAATTATAAACACAAATAAAGAAATACAATTTAGGAAAATATTAAATATATTTTATTTATATATTAGATTAACCTTTTATTTAGGGTTCGGGTCGGATCGAGTCAGGTTTCGGACGGGTCGACAACGTGATCTGAACCCGGTCGGATTTTAAAAATTGCAAACCAAAACCTAATTTTTCGGATCGGATCACATTCGAATCGGATCGAATTCGGTTAAATTGACATCCCTTCTAACAATAGTGTCTCCCGACGTAATCAAGATTATTAATGAAATGGGTGAACAAATCTTGTGTTATTATCCTTTTTTATATAAGATTGTTGTATGCATATTTGTTAATTTTTTTTATGTACACTTGCTATAAGATAAGCATTGCCTGAACAAATACCACAATTTCCCAACACATTTTTTTTTTTGATTACTACAGACAATGAGACAAGTAAGCTGTTCATAATTTCCCGCGTAATGCTCATTAGAGCTAGATTAAGAAACTAAGACTAGTCAATAAATTTGATTAAAAAGCTAAAGACCAGCAGTGGATTAGCGCACTAAATAGCGTCAAACTCACGGCACCAGTCAACGTTTAACCAGTCCCTTTTTCCCTTGCCAAAGACTTGAAAGTCTGTTTCATATACAGAGTTATGTTTTGAAATATTCTCTCTTTTTTTTTTTTTCTGGATTTGCTTTACAGATTAAAAGAGTGTAATAAAGGGTTTATCTTTTCTTCCTTGCAAATTATAGTATTTTGTTTGTTTATATTCTCTCAAGTTTTTTCTTACAAGCAACAAATTGAGCCATTAATAGCTTTCATTTGAGTATTCAATTTAAGGGCTTTGTAAATTGTCAGAATTGCTGCTTCTTTTTGCTTTTGAATTAAAGTGGTGGATGTTGGAAAATTCAACTTCTTAGCTTGTTGTTGGCATGGCAGATTGTTTGATGGACAAATTAAGGCGTTTTAATGATGCCTGTCTCAAGGTAAATTTTTACTCCCTGAATGTTGATAAAACACTTAACACCAAAATCATCTTAAACGAGGTGGCCAAATTGGCACCACTCGCAGCAGGAGCAGTGTCATATCCTTGGCCAGATCTTTATGATGAACTGCTCATCATCATTAGATTGCCTTTTTCGCTGCGTTTGGGGGAGGGGGGGGAGGGTATTTGATTATCTTTTCATTGTCCGTAACAATTCATTACTAATTCTATCGTGGATTTCTGGTTTGTGTAATTTTAACTCCATTCAGCGATAAACTCTTCAACTTATTTTTCAAGTGTATGGAAATTTTCCTATGTAGTGGATAGGAGGGCAGCCATCATATGGCTCCGGCTGGGGAAAAAGCCATGAAGGTGAAATAAAGTATGGGTTCAACCTAGTGAAGGGGAAAGCTAATCACCCCATGGAGGATTATTACGTAGCTACGTTTCAACAAATAGATGACCACGAGCTTGGATTGTTTGCCATTTATGATGGACATTTGGGACACAGTGTGCCTTCCTACCTTGAGAACCACTTACTCGATAATATCTTGAAAGAGGTTGGCTTTTATGCTCCGGCTGCAATATTTTGTACATTACTTGTGTTATATTTATTCAAAATTGATTTTTGACGGTTTCTGTTGCCTGAGAGTTGATACATTAATTGTTTTAGGGTGAGTTTTTGGCTGACCCAAGAAGATCAATCAGTAAAGCATATGAAAAGACGGACCAAGAAATTCTTTCCAACAATTCAAACCTTGGCCGAGGTGGGTCCACTGCTGTTACAGCAATTCTTATAAACGGTCGAAGGTTATGGATAGCGAATGTAGGGGATTCACGAGCTGTTGTTTCCAGAGGTGGAAAGGCAATTCAAATGAGTACGGACCATGAGCCAAGTGCAGAACGAGGCATCATAGAGAAGAAAGGAGGTTTCGTCTCATACATGCCAGGTTTTCACAGAATGCCACCCTTCTTTCTAATTCTCTCAGTTTGAAACTTTAATTTTCTGAGTTTAAATGTTACATATTACCCCAAGTTCTTCAATTGATCAATCAAGACTTGTTTAATTTGAAACTTTAATTTTTTAAGTAATGGTGACTTGTATTTTTTTTTCCCTCTAAGCTCTTTGTGAATCATATAAAATACATGCATCACTCCATCCAGATTAACTGAAACCTTGCATGAACAAGCTTTGCAAAGGCGATGCCACCCGTTGCCATAAGGGGTTACATGACCCTCTTTGGTTTTGAAATAGTACGGAGCAACACATTAGCACTAATATGTAACAAATATAGAAAAATGATTATTTTCCCTACTGAAATTTTCATTTATACCAATTTTGACCCCCTTTATTGTTGAAAAAGTTTACACTATCTTATACTCTATTTTTTACCCCCAGTAGAACTAAATTCAATAATTACCTCATCTTTCTAAAAGAAATCCTGGCTTAGACACTTAGGCTGTGGAAGGTATGTAGTCTCCTCAAAGTGCCCTCGATTATCAATAACATGACACAACCGGCAAAATTAAAGGCAAATTAAGTAGGGCTTGTTGCTGCCTTGTTTTCAACTCATTCCGGTTACTTCTTGTTCTTGACATAGATTGTTTTTGCCGTTTCATTTTTCTCGTATTATTTAAACTTGTTATATGCTTTATTATCTTGCTCATGAGAACTAGCTATCAACTATACTTCCACATCCACTTCTGATACAAGTATAATGGTTTAAATATTCCTCGGAAGGACAATCTGGTAAGCAAAAGAACCAAAACATCCATACTGCAACATAGGTAAATATTCATCTCAAGTGATACAAGCGTGTCAAAGTTTAATATTTGTAGGAATAAATGAATATAAATAGCATTCTCCCACATCACTTCATGCAGTGGCAGCGGCAGCGGCTTCCATTCTGCTTCCGCCTCCACTTATATTATCATCCAAGGCTGAGCTTAAAGGTGCATCAATAATATAAGCATAGGATAGTAATTAGTAACCAAACATGCTTGCCGTAAAGGAATAAATTAGTAAAGCCTGCAGCTATGGTCCAACAAAATGTAATGTTAAAATTAATCTTCTTTTATTCATTTCCATCAGGGGATGTCCCAAGAGTGAACGGGCAGCTTGCAGTTTCTCGTGCTTTCGGGGATAAAAGCCTTAAATTACATTTGCGATCAGATCCTGATATTCAAGATATAACTATTGATGCCAGCATCGATATTCTTATTTTGGCAAGTGATGGTCTCTGGAAGGTGATGCATCTTTCCCTTGCATTTGTGAACCACTCTGCATAAACTTGCACAAATGCATTATGTGTGTATGTGTATATATGTAGTTATACTATAGACATGTAAATATTATTGCGGAAAATCTGCAGTTGAAGTTGGGTTTTCTTGTACGTTAAATTAATCCAGGTGCTTGATAATCAAGAGGCGGTTAATATTGCAAAAAGATTTAAAGACCCTTGGAAGGCGGCCAAGCGATTAACAGCTGAAGCTTTGAAGAGAGACAGTAAAGACGACATATCTTGTATTGTAGTTAGATTTAGGTAGGGGGGATATATAGCCTCTCCTCGCCGTGTTGTGTGTAAGTTATGTTTAGCTATTTTTTAACAAATGTTGAGCATTGTTCAAAACTCAAAAGTAGCCTCTGTAAATTTGCTTGTATTGGTTGTTGAAGGTGAGGTTGTTTTCTGAGTTGTATAAAGAAATGAAAACAACTGCCCTTGACAGTTGACAATGAGTTGGCATTATTTTTGTTGGGTTAGAGGATCAATTGGGCTAGACATCGAAGCAAGGGGAAGATTTTTCGTAGCAGGTTTCTGGGGTCAAGAGCGGCCGCGCCGCCTATGTGCGCGACCGCGCTCTTGTGCTGAGAATGGTGCTCGGGAGGAACATCTTCGAGGGCGACCGCGCTGAGAGAAAGGGCGACCGCGCTCAAGGGCCGAGGCTGGCGTCTGGTCTTACTCGTCAATAGCGCGACCGCGCTTAGCGGGAGCGGCCGCGCTCCGCCTGCTCAAGAATAAATGATCAAAGTTTCCTTGTTTGTTTAGGTTTTGGACTCTACCCTAGGTCATATATAAACAATGTTCCGCCCCCAATTCAGTTGTTACACAAATTCTAATTACATAGTGCAAGATCCTGGCTTGGTAGTGCCCCCAGACGTAGCCAATCAAATTGGTGAACTGGGTTAACAATTTCTTGTGTTCTTTTCTGTTTTCTTTGATTTCTTGTGCTTGGTTTGTGTGCGATTATTATTCTTGTAGGTTTGCTTGGGTGTGGAGGGCCATATTCACAACAACTGGTATCAAAGCTCTTGGTTTAGGATCAAGGGAGTTGTTTCAAGCAATCAAGAATGGGCAAAGACAAACAGGCGGTTGAGAAATTCGATGGGTCTGACTACGGATATTGGAGGATGCAGATTGAGGATCTCTTGTACAACAAGGACCTCTACAAGCCTCTGAAGGGTGTCAAACCGGAAGATGTAAGTCAGGAGGAATGGGAACTCATGGATCGGAAAGCCCTAGGGGTGGTTAGATCTACTTTGTCAAAGTGGATTGCGAAGACTACCAGGAAGGCGACAACCACCAAGGAGCTATTGGATTATCTTACTGAGAGATTTGAAACTCCGTCTGCTGCAAATAAGGTTGATTTGATACGTAAGATGGGTAGTCTCAAGATGCAAGAGGGAGGATCCTTGGCTAAGCACATCGATGAATTTATGGATGTCATAGATTCATTGACGGTGGAGATCAAGTTCGATGATGAGGTTCATGCATGCTTGTTGCTAGCTTCTTTACCGGCAAGTTGGAGCGGAACGGTGGCTGCAATCAACGCTTCGGCGGGTAAGAAAAAATTGAAATATGATGATGTTAAAGACTTTCTTTTAGGTGAGGAAAAGCGCATGAAGAAGTTGGGGACATCAAGTACTTCGGGAGCGGCTTTAGCTACTACTAGTAGGGAAGCCGGGTACTAGCAAACAAGGGAGAACCGAATCTAGGGAGAACGGAGTGAGTGGTAAGTGGCAAAGGCGATGAGACCAAGGACAAACCGAAGGTTGCGAAGGGATACTGTTCGGTGCTACTATTGTAAGGAATCGGGACACTTTAAGAGGGATTGTCCAAATCGTAAGGGCAATCGGGCGAATGTGGCGATCGAAGGTGATGATGTACGGATTACGAGTGTTAGTAGTGCACTAGAATCATGGGTGCTTTGGATTCGAGGGCATCATTCCACTCTTGCGGGCATAAGGAAGAGATGGATAATTACACTTAGGTGATTTCGGGAAGGTCTATCTAGGCGATGGCGAGCCTTTGGAAATCAAGGGAAGGGGGATGTCGGGATAGGAGCATCGGACGGGAAGGTTCTACATCGAACGGGGTCGTGCACATTCCGGATTTGAAAAAGAACCTACTCTCGGTTGAGCGGTTGGACGAAGAGGGTTACAAGGTGACTTTCGGCTGCGAGGCCCTGGGTTATTACCAAGGAGGATTGTGAGATCGCTCGGGGTAATAAGGAGGGTACTTTGTATTTGGCAAACAACACCAAGGATAGTATTGCGGTGGCAGCAGCAAAGGGTGATACAGATTTGTGGCACTGTCGATTGGGTCACATGAGTGAGACAGGGATGAAGGTGCTTTGTTCAAAGGGTCTACTACCGGGTTTGAAGACAGTCAACGTGGGGATCTGCGAAGATTGTATGTTTGGCAAACAAGGGAGGAATAATTTCTCGAGGACAGGTAGGGGATTAAGGGAAGCAAAGTTGGAATTGGTTCACACGGACTTGTGGGGGCCATCTCGGTTACATCTCTGGGTGGTGCGTCATATTATATGACTTTTATTGATGATTCTACAAGGAAGGTCTGGGTCTATTTCTTGAAGGGGAAAGATGAAGCTTTTGAGGTGTTCAAGAAGTGGAGGGCCTTGGTGGAGAATCAAACGGGACTTAAGCTTAAGTGCTTGAGATCTGACAATGGTGGGGAGTATGAGCTCGGGGAGTTTAGGGAATATTGTCTTGCGAATGGTATTCGTATGGAGAAGACTCCAAAGAAGACTCCACAACTCAACGGGGTAGCGAAAGGATGAACAGAACATTGAACGAGGCGGGCTAGAAGTATGAGATTGAAGTGTGGACTTAGAAGACGTTCGGGCATATGCGGTTGACACGGCAGCTTTCTTGATCAATCGGGGACCATCGGTTCCATTGGGGAACGGAATTCGAGAGGAAGCTTGGAGTGGCAAGCGAGTAAATCTGTCCTTTCTTCGCGTATTTGGCTGCGTTTCTTATGTTCATGTTGATTCTAGTGAGAGAACTAAATTAGATGTTAAATACATTAAGTGTACATTTATTGGGTATGGCGGGGATGACTTCGGGTATAAATTTTGGGATGATCAAAACCATAAGGTTATTCGTAGTCGAGATGTGGTATTCAATGAACAGGTTTTGTACAAGGATAGAAAGGGGGCATACGATGGTACTAGTTCGGAACCAGGAGGTTGTAGAGGTGGATATTCCGGACTCGGGTGGGAGCGGGACGGTTCATGTTGACCATGGTCGGGAGGTCGTTGAAGATGAACCACATAATCCGAACCGGATATTCATTGCGTAGATCCAGCGAGGTTGCGTGGATCGCCCGACAGTATACTCCATCCAACTATTATTTGTTGTTGACGAGATAATGGGGAACCAGGAATGTTATGCGGAGCGATTCGTAGTGTGCTTTGTAACAAGTGGAAAGCTGCGATGGACGATGAGATGGTCTCATTGAAGGCCAACAAAACTTGGGAGTTGACTAAACTACCTAAGGGGAAGAAGGCGCATAACAAGTGGGTTTACGAGGATCAAGGAGGAAGCCGAGACGGTAGCAAGCGTTACAAGGCAAGGCGTTGTTAAAGGGTTTGTGAAGTATGGTATTGACTACACCGAAGTATTCACTCCGGTTGTGAAGATGACCACTATCGAGAATGGTTACAGGGATAGTAGTGGCGGACAACTTGCGCTTGAACGAGATGGATGTGAAGACGGCCTTTCTTCATGGGGACTTGGAGGAAGAGATTTACATGGTACGGCCCGAGAGGGTTACTTGTCTAAGGGTGGCGAGGAGCTAGTTTGCGAGATTGACTAAGAGCTTGTATGGCCTTAAACAAGCTCCTAGGCGTGGTACGAAATTTGATGGATTCATGCACGACATTGATTTTATCGAGATGTGAGGCGGATCATTGTTGCTACTTCAAGAACACGGACAATGGGTATATTATCTTGCTTTGTTATATGTGGACGACATGTTGATAGCGGGCTCTAGCGGTAGAGAGGTAAACAGGTTGAAGACTCGGTTGTCGAACGGTTCGAGATGAAGGATTTGGGAGAGGCAAAGAAAATCTTGGGCATGCGGATTGATCGGGATAGGGAGTCGGGCAAGTTGGTTCTTTCCACAAGCAGAATATGTTGAGAAGGTCTTAGCAAGGTTTTGTATGGAAGAGGCGAAGCCAACAGGGGACGCCATTGGGTTTGCATTTCAAGCTATCCGAGAGGACTCGCCTAGGAACAAGGAAGAGCGTGACAAGATGGGGAGAACTCCATATGCTTGAGGGGAGTCTCAATGTATGCAATGGTGTGTACAAGGCCGGACATTGCACATGCGGTGGGAGTAGTCGGCCGGTTCATGGGCAATCCAGGAAAGCAACATTGGGAAGCGGTTAAGTGGATCCTACGTTACTTGAAGAATGCTGGCTGGTAAGGCTCTATGTTTTTCAAGCAAGAAAGTGGTGTTAGCGGGTTATGTTTGATGCGGACTTGGCATCAAGTGATCTTGATAAGAGGAGAAGTACTACGGGTTATGTGTTTACATTGGGTGGTACGGCAATCTCTGGGCTTCTAAGTTGCAAAAGATCGTGGCTCAGTCGGCTGCGAAGCGAGAATATGTGGCGATGTCGGAAGCAAGTAAAGAGATGGTTTAGGAGAACTTCTTGGGTGAACTTGGGAAGACGCGAAGTGGTAATATTCTCTACGGTGACGGTCGGAGCGCAATTCACTTGGCAAAGAATCAGGCATTTCATTCGAGGACGAAGCACATTGAGCGAGGTTTCACTACATCAGGCATCTCTTGGAGAAGAAGACTTTGTGGCTTGAGAAGATATTGGGATCGGAGAATCCGGGTGACATGTTGACGAAGGTTGTGAACCTTGAGAAATTGAAGGCTGTGCAAAGCTTCAATTGGGCTTGAAGAATGAGAGAGGAGGATGGCACTACCATGATCGAGGTGAGCACTAGGAGGACACGAGGGTGAGTTGAAGACGGATACGGGGCTTATATGTGTGGTTGATCTCTAGGTGGGAGATTGTTGGGTTATAGGATCAATTGGGCTAGACATCGAAGCAAGGGGAAGATTTTTAAGTAGCGAGTTTCGGGGTCAAGAGCGGCCGCGCTGCACATGTGCGCGACCGCGCTCTGCGCGAGAATGGTGCTCGGGAGGAACATCTTCGAGGGCGACCGCGCGGCGAGAGAAAGGGCGACCGCGCTCAGGCCGAGGCCGGCGTCTGGTCTTACTCGTCGATAGCGCGGCCGCGGCTTAGCGGAGAGCGGCCGCGCTCCGCCCGTTCAAAGAACAGTCAAAGTTTCCTTGTTTGTTTAGGTTTTGGACTCTACCACTAGGTCATATATAAACAATGTTCCGCCCCAATTCAGTTGTAACAAAAATTCTAATTACATAGTGCAAGATCCTGGCTTGGTAGTGCCCCCAGACGTAGCCAATCAAATTGGTGAACTGGGTTAACAATTTCTTGTGTTCTTTTCTGTTTCTTTGATTTCTTGTGCTTGGTTTGTGTGCGATTATTATTCTTGTAGGTTTGCTTGGGTGTGGAGGGCCATATTCACAACAATTTTTATTATACTCATTTTTCCCAAAATCTCAAAAAGTTTATCTCACTTTGACTTTTTATAGCTTAACTCAATGAAATCTTGACATCACAACTTTATGAAAATCTAAAAATTTAGCATTCTTATGCAATTTAAAATACTATCAATATGATTTTTAAAATTGTATAAGAATGATAGATTTTTATAAAATTATGGTGGGTGTATTTAGAAATTTTATAAGTGTGAATATAAACATTATTTCTAAACATTGTACGTATAAAGGTTTTTTTTTTTTTTGGAAAATTTTCATTTATTTTGCGATATAAAAATTCTTCAATTAATTTGGGACGAGGGAGCATATTCAAACCTTACGAAAAAAACTAAGGGGATGTGTATATGATACATAAACAGTTTAAGGGTCACTAGAGCTTACACTTAGAAGTTGATGGCGGTAGACAGTAAATAACGTCCTTGAAAGAAACCCTAATGAAAAGCCCAAACTTCAGATCTAGGGTTGACGGCGGCATTGCGCTCTCTCTCTCTCTCTCTCTATATATATATAGCTCGTCAATCAGGCACCATTGTCTCCTCACTCTTTCCCATCCTTGTTCAGATCTAGGGTTTTGACGGCGGCATTGCTCTCTCTCTCTCGATATATAGCGCTCGTCAATCAGGTACCATTGTCTCCTCACTCTTTCCCTTCCTTGTTCTTATATCTGCACATCTTAATTTTGTAGTTTTAATTTCTCAGTTGATTTATCATCTATGCATATCAAAATGATTGCCTCCCCTTTCGGCTGCAAGGTTTTTGAGATCTGTTGATCGGTTTCTTGCAATGCTTTGTTCTGGAGGCATACATCAATTCTTTGAGCCTTTGAGGGGGGTTTTTTATACCCGGATTTGGCCTTTTGCCTTTCTGGGTTCCTTCTCTTTGATATATTCTCACATTATTGCTTTTGATTTAGTCCCTTTTTACACAAAATAAGAATAAATTTGTGAAATTAATTTCATTTATCTTTGTTTTAATTAAGGAAGTTGTGAAAAAATAGTAATTTTTGTCATTTTTTTGTGATTTATCATGACATTTGGGGTCCGCTTCCGAGTTTTTAACGAAGATAAAAGAAAGTGAGGGGAGGGAAAAAGAGAGAAAGAAAGGGAGAGAAGTGAATTTAAATTCTTTCCGATGTCCTTACGAGTTAGGAAAAAATGAAAGTAAAAACAAAATTTTCTCTCGCTTTTGAGTTTTGGATTGAAATGAGAGGAAATAAAAAGAAAATGATTTCTATACTCATTTATAAAAAAACCTAGTTGAAGAGCATTGCAACCTCTTTCATTTCTGTAGTCAATTAACAATGACCCAGAGCGAAAGCTTCTAATCCACACTTAAATTGCGGGTCACACTTGTCAATTTTAGAATACTCACAATGGGAGCTTTTTTATAGCTTTTTATTTTAATGAAAAACCTTTCAAAAGCTCTTTATCATTATGAGAGTTTTTTAAGAGCTCCTTGCTAAGGAACAGTTATTTCTGCAAGGAGCTGTTTTTTGAGAAAACTCAATATCAATAAATGTTTCACTAGTTTTATAACAAGCCGTTTTTTAAAAATTTATATGGGACAAAAAAGAAGCTTTAATTTTTTTTACTTGTTAACTTTACCACAGTTGGGCTGAGTATTAACCGAGGCACAGACTATAAATCATTAGGGCTTCCACTTGACAAATAAAGTGAACCAACGAACATACTGACCTCCGCGCTTAGGACACCAAAAATTCCGTCGAAATGGACAACAGATCCGTCAAAAGACGAAAGAAAAACAACGGATCAATAGATAGAGAAGAAGTCTTCAGAAACAATCGAGTCGACGACGTCCGCTGGCTCTGTTCACTGACGGAATCCGAGCTCGATTTCTTAATCAGTATTAAAATGTTGATCCTTCGGCGAGCAAAAGTAGTTGGTCTCGAACCGATATCGGAGAAGTTCGACTTGAAGAAGCTTCGAGTTCTCAGTTTCACATTGATGGAGCATTTCAAAGAACAGATAAAGGATTTGTCGTCGGAGATAAACGAGCCGGAGAAATCGTCGGCGTGTTTGGAACGGTCGAATTTGTTGAGAGTGGAGGTGAGTGAGAAGTTTGAGAAGATGAAAGCTGAAGAGTTGATGAGGTATTTGGAACAAGTGGATTCTAGAGGGGGGTTGGGTGAAGAAGATGAAAGTGTGATACGAGGGGTAATGATTTGATTAATAATCATTTTTTTGTAAACTGTGTTTCTTCTATATTCATTATTTCCTACATGGGAAGTCTAGATATTATGTTTTCAACATATTTTGATCCCGATAACAAGGATTACAAAAGCCAGATAGAAATATGTACAAATTTGTAACTTATATTATCCTTTGATGGAAAATTTTATCTTGATGGATAAAGCAACCCACTCACATTCCATCTGTTTCTATATCATATAGCTTATTCTTAAATAGTAAACAACATTCTAATGGAAGTGCTCAAAAGCACATAGTTCCCTTTTTTTTTACTTTTTCGACATTAGCTATCCATCTAGGTGCTTGTTTATAATAAATTTTTACAAAGTCATAAAAGAAATCAAGAAAAAGAAAGAACTGTTAGAAGATGGACTAATGAAATTAGCAACTTTCACTTCATTGAATTTAAAATATATCAAAAATTGAGTTAAATAAACCTAAATTGCAAGTAAACAAATAATCAAATCAAAGCTAAATCAACACAAAATAAAGTAAAATACATGAATGTAAACTTACAATTATGAAATTTTGATGATAAAAAGCTTGAATTTGAATGGCAAGATCCTTCTTCTCTGTTTCTTCTTCCCGACGGCTGTGTGTGAGAGTTAGATTTTTTTATTTATTTTTTAAATGAAGACTGTAAGTTGGAATTGGGAAATATGTTAAGAATATTCTTTTTGAAGCCAAAATTAAAGCAAAATTTGAAGAAAAATGAAGCAAAAACTAATTCAAATTCCATTGTTGGGTTGGAGATGCCCTAAGAAAAGATAAAATGACACCATCAACCATGCACTAAAACACCTAATTTGATGTAATGAATTAGTGTTGTCCTAAATGGTGCAACACATTCATTGTGAAAGAATTGATGTATTCAATAATGGTGAGCGAGTTTTAAGTTGAGCCAATATAAATTAAAAAATTTGGTTAAAATTCAATTAAGTTACTAAATTAGTCAAAAACTTGTCTAGTGGACATTAGTTAATTTCTCATTTTGTAAGGGAAATACAAATTTGGTACTTGTTACACAATCCCGCAAATCACTTGGCATTTCTTCAAACTCCTCCTATATAACTCATAATTTTTTCGCATATTTTTTGCTTTTATATGATGGGTCATTGTTTGACTGTTTTAAACAAGTAGAGCTACTTTCTCATTTTACAACTGATAAAACTTACGAATTCACTCAAAACACAAGCTTTAGGGTTTTAATAATTATCCAATCCATTTTAAATAAATTGAGTTCCAAACACTTAAAAAGAATGTTATAGTCAAAAGAGCTAAAACCAAATTAACATCTTGATCTATAAATCAATGCCCTGCTTCCGAGTTTAAAAATGGAGAGAAAGGGAAGGAAATTAAAAAAAAAAAAAAATCCTTCGTTAGCATGCTTCCGAGATTTTTTAGGGAGGAAATGGAAAGAAAGGGAATAATTTTTTTTAGGATTTTTCTCCCAAAGATTTCCTCCCAAAATCGAGAGGAATTGGAAGGAAAGAAATTGGAAACTTGACATTTTTTTTTTATTATCCCACTTTTACCCTCACATATTTTTTATAATCACATCATTACCCTCGTATTACACTTTCATCTTCTTCGCCCAACCCCCCTCTAGAATCCACTTTTTCCAAATACCTCATCAACTCTTCAGCTTTCATCTTCTCAAACTTCTCACTCACCTCCACTCTCAACAAATTTAACCGTTCCAAACACGCCTACGATTTCTCCGGCTCGATTATCTCCGACGACAAATCCTTTATATGTTATTTGAAATGCTCCATCAATGTGAAACTGATAACTCGAAGCTTCTTCAAGTCGAACTTCTCCGATATCGGTTCGAGATCAACTACTTTTGCTCGCCGGAGGATCAACGTTTTATTACTGATTAAGAAATCGAGCTTGGATTCCGTCAGTGAAGTGAACGGAGCCAGCGGACGTCGTCGACTCGATTGTTTTCGAAGACTTCTTCTCTATCTATTGATCGGTTGTTTTTCTTTCGTCCTTTTGACGGATCTGTTGTCCATTTCGACGGAATTTTTGGTGTCCGGCGGCGAGGAGGCTGTATGTTCGTTGGTTCAACTGTGTTAAAGTTAACAGGTAAAAAAAATTTTCAAGCCAATAAAAAAGTATTATAAATTTTTAAGCCAATAAAAAAGTATTATAACAACTTGTTATAAAACTAGTGAAACATTTATTGATATTTAGTTTTCTCAAAAAACAGCTCCTTGCAGAAATAACTGCTCCTTAGCAAGGAGCTCTTAAAAAAAAAAACTCTCATAATGATAAAGAGTTTTTGAAAGGTTTTTCATTAAAATAAAAAGCTATAAAAGAGCTCCCATTGTGGGTATTCTAAAATTGACAAGTGTAACCCGCAATTTAAGTGTGAATTAGAAGCTTTCG
Organism: Adenophora triphylla var. japonica; assembly: GCA_022495995.1. NCBI lineage: Eukaryota > Viridiplantae > Streptophyta > Magnoliopsida > Asterales > Campanulaceae > Adenophora > Adenophora triphylla. Next base: position 42,465 of record JAFEMH010006871.1, on the reverse strand, counting down.
CTCTTGGTCATTGTTAATTGGCTACAGAAATGAAAGAGGTTGCAATGCTCTTCAACTAGGTTTTTTTATAAATGAGACTATAGAAGTCATTTTCTTTATATTTCCTCTGATTTCAATCCAAAACTCGAAAGCATGGGAGAGAAAATTTTGTTTTACTTTCATTTCCTTCCTAACTCGAAAAGACATCGGAAAGAATTTAAATTCACTTCCCTCCCTTTCTTTTCTCTCCTTTTCCTTCCCCTCACTTTCTTTTATCTTCATTAAAAACTCGGAAGCGAACCCCAAATGTCATAATAAATCACAAAAAAATTACTATTTTTTCACAACTTCCTTAATTAAAACAGAGATAAATGAAATTAACTTCACAAATTTATTCTTATTTTGTGTAAAAACTGACTAAATCAAAAGCAATAATGTGAGAATATATCAAAGAGAAGGAACCCAGAGAAAGGCAAAAGTTGCTTCAAAATTGAAGTAAATGAATAGTGTTTTTCAAAAGTTACATGTTGTATATTTTATAAATTTTAAAAATGTATTTATTATTTAAATAAATATAATATTCTTTTATTGAGATATTTTTTTTTTGACAAAACAAACTAAAAAAGTAAGACTGATATATAACACAAATTAAAATACGTATAAAATAAACTAAAATGCATAAACATTAATTAAAATACTCATAACAATTTTTTTTGAAATTTTATCATTTCATTCAATTGAGAGGGTTAAATATACAAAAAGACAAAACTTGTGTGTATGTTTGTGAAATTGAGTGAGTAGTGAGGTATAAAGGGAAAGTTGCTAAAAAAAAAAATCTTTTTGAAGTAAAAAATGATGGTGTGGGTTGGAGTTAACTTCCCAAGATAGAAAGTTGAGTTTGTGGATTAACTGTTGGCAAGCTTGCAACGTGCGGGCGAGATGAGGTCACACCTACCTTATTCCTAGATGTGTGGTCAAAATTAATTGGGTCAATGTTAATGAGCACCCTATTGATCTCGATCATTCATCTTGCAAAAAGGGAGATGTGGCCAAATCTCGCCCGTCTAGCAAAGTAGGAAGAATACGTATAAAATAAACTAAAATACATAAACATTAATTAAAATACACATAACAATTTTTTTTGAAATTTTATCATTTCATTCAATTGAGAGGGTTAAATATACAAAAAGACAAAACTTGTGTGTATGTTTGTGAAATTGAGTGAGTAGTGAGGTATAAAGGGAAAGTTGCTAAAAAAAAACTTTTTGAAGTAAAAAATGATTGGTGTGGGTTGGAGAATTTTTTTTTTGAAGCAAAAGTTGCTTCAAAACTTGCTATTGCATCAGAGATGCTCTTATTAGTTTAACTTCCCAAGATAGAAAGTTGAGTTTGTGGATTAACTGTTGGCAAGCTTGCAACGTGCGGGCGAGATGAGGTCACACCTACCTTATTCCTAGATGTGTGGTCAAGATTAATTGGGTCAATGTTAATGAGCACCCTATTGATATCGATCATTCATCTTGCAAAAAGGGAGATGTGGCCAAATCTCGCCCGTCTAGCAAAGTAGGAAGCTTGTGGCGGTAGTAGTTTCGGTTGCGTTGCATTCTATATAATAGGTAGATGGAGTATCACAACCTAGTCAGAAGATTTGGGCCAATTTCCTTGTTCCAGTTAATCTACCAACCAGTTTTTCCAAAAATGCAACCCTTGTTTGGAAAAAGGTTGGATGACATTAGTGGATCCAATTCTTAACAGTTGTAGGATCAGATCTACCACTTGTTTGGTGTACTGAACCCAAAAAACTTGGGTGTTTAACCATAATTTTTTTTGGATCTACTACTCAGTTCATGGACCGTCTCCAAAAACTGGTCGATGGCTTTTACCTCGTAAACTGACTGAATAGACTAATTTGGACTAGAAGAACTGACATTTTATTTGTTCAAATTGCAACATTTCAAATGCAACGTAGGGGAGGGGGTTCGAACCCTTGACCTTCCCGAGAGAAGGCAAGGGTCTATGCCGTTTGAGCCAGAAGGCTCAAACGGCATATGCCTTTGCCTTATCTTAGTAAGGTTAAGAGTTCGAACCTCCTTCCTACGTTGTAATTGAAATGTTGTAATGTGGCAAAAAAAAATTATGTTAGAACATTTAATTCCAAGTACGAAAGTATGGTTGATATTGGTATGTCTCACGATAGTTGATTTGGTACAATGTATATGTATGGTGTTTACACTTGCACATAACAAGGCAAGTAGGCCCTATGGCCATCTTTCGAATTGTTTCTATGCACCGACATAAATACACTAAAATACTTTTTGTACTATTATATAAAAAATAAGTACACTTGTTCATGAGAGTAAGCCTTGTGTTTTAATGTACACCCATAAGTATAATAACGTATCTGTTGCTTATGGGTTATCTGTAGTCTTGCATAAATCTACATCAGTTGTAAAAAATAAAGTCCAATAGAACAGTTTTTTTCAATCCAATTTCCAGAATTCTTGTTGTAAGACTTTTTCTGTTGTGTTTATTTTCATTTTTTTTTTTTTTGACATAATGTATACTTTGATTTGCATTAAAAACTGTTTTTTAGACAGTATTTTTTACTTGTTCTGCGTCATTCTCATTAGGGGTCTTAACTTGGTAAATTTTAGTTTTTCCATTTGGTTTTTTAAATTCACATGCTGTGTCATACCGTGGATGAATTTTGACAAGCCTTGACTTCGGTTAGTGTTGGTGGAAAAAGTCAAACATTGACCCATATAAGAACAAAAAAATTATGAATCAGAAACAAGTTTATTGGAGTTTAAAGAAATGCAGTACAATAAATGTTAATAGCCTATGTGCCTATCTTATTCTGTAAACTCAATTGAATTTTAATCTAAAATTTATATGAAATGTGCTTGAGTTCATGAAATTCTAAAATTGTTTATTGATAATACTACTAAAATACTATAAACAACAATTTTTTTTATTTCATGATCAAACTTTCATAAAATTTTGGTAACGTAAAATTGAGTTGGCCACAATCCAAATTAAGATTATTATTTTTTTGGAAAGGAGGAATTATTAAACTAGAGTGATTGGTTATCTATGGGCTTTGTCTTTTCCCTAATAATATAAATTACAGTATAATAATGTAAATGATTTGTTTGATTTGGTGATGAACTAACATATCAGAAATGAGTCGGTCCTATAAAAAACTAGTTTTTTTTAACCTTAAGGAAAAATCATTTTTACACTGGCACTTAATAATACATGCACATGCACTCTTTTTCACAGACACTTTTTTATACTAACACTAGCACTTTTTTACCCTACACTGGTACTTAATAATAAATGCACTTGCACTCTTTACACTGCACTCTTTACACTCACTTTTTTAGACTAACACCGACACTTTTTTACACTGACACTTAATAATACATGCATTGACAGTCTTTACATTTGCATCGACACTTTTTTACACTAACACTGGAATTTTTTTACCCTAACACTGGCACTAGCGCGGAAAACAAAACACGTTTTTTTTTAGCTTACAAAAAACGCGTTTTTTTTTAAAGATTTTGGCATTGTATAATCTTTGATAAAACCAATCCCAAAATATTGTGCATTGGAAGTGAGCTAATTTGTGTGTCAATCTTACCCTAAAACTCATCCCCAAACTCAATATATATATACACATACACACATCCTAAAAATAGATTCTTCATTACTAATGTGAATTGGAAGAAACCAATTTTAGTTCATGCACAACATTGACTCAAATAGTGAGTGAAATTTTCACCCACTATTAATGAATACATCAATTTTAACTTCCCAACTTCAAAATTGACTCCTGTACATCTTATTAAAGTTTAATAAATGCAAGTTGCAGTCTGACGGTGAACTGCTGACCATCTCGTAGCATACGGGTGAGATTAGACCACAACTCTCTTCTTCCTAGTTGTGTGGTCAAGATTAATTGGGCCAATGTCACAGAGCACCCTATTAATCTTGGTCATCCATCTTGCAAAGAGGGAGATGTGGCCAAATCTCGCCCGCCTAACAAAGTAGCGAGCTCGTGGTTGTAGCAGTTCCAATTACGTTGCGTACGATGCAATATGCATATATTGGGTAGATGGAGCTTTACTATAAATTCAAAAGCTTTGACCAACTTTTTTTGGTCTAGTTTGACTAGTGGATATAATGGTTGGGAAGCATTAGATCCACTAATGCAATTCGTGTTTGAAAAAAGGTTGGATGACATTATTCTATCAAATTCTTATTGGATATAGGATTAGATCTAGTACTTGATTGATGAACTGACCCAAAAAATAACTGCTTTCCCATATTTTTTTGGTTCTTCTACTCAGTTGATGGACTGGCCCAAATATTGGTCGTGCTTTTACCATAATCAACTTATTGAAATAAAAATAAAATGATTTGGTTTAGATTAACTGGCATGTTAAAATCATTGTTTGACATCTCTTCTTCCTGTTGTCAGTGTCCAACCTGCCAGCCGCTTTAACTGATTTGAGTGGTTGCCAAAATTAAGATTGCTTTGGTAAAAAAGTTGTAGGTTTTTTTTACACTAGGTGAATCCGTGAGCTCTGATACACCTTGAAATTCTGACCAAGGTGCGGTCAAATATGACCTTTGCGAGTGTTTGGCCTTTGAGATTAGGAGGCATCTCTCAAATGTTTGGTTTAGGTGTTCCAGATAGAGATGTTACAAAAGTAAGCGGATTTTGATTTATTTTTTTTTAGGAAAATGTGAGTGTATGGTTGTTAAGTAGAATATAAGTTTGCATGTGTTGACTTTTGAAAAGATCCAGACTTGAATGTAGTTAGAACATTCAATGAGATAGAAATAAGAAATTTGGTCGAGGTTTTTGCATTTGTATGTTCACCATCTTGCAACTTTCTTCTGCTGTAGTGAATCTGTAAAACGGTAATGCAGGGATACCCTATTTACATATCGTGTTCTGAATTCAGCATGTGCTGATTAGAACTTTTAAGACAATTTTGCTCACTTGCAACTGCAAGTGAGATTAAGATGATCATCTTAGTGCATAAACCTTGTGAATCTGCAAAATGGAATGCCTGTAAGGCTTACCCCTCAATTAGTAAATGTTAAGATTAGTCTTGTACCTTTTAGTACTAGAACTATTTGACAGAGCATGGACATTGTACAAATGTATTTGTGATCTCTTGTAGGAAAATTTTCCCTGTGAGGTTTTTATTTTTTTGTTAAAAAGTGATTTCAGGTACTCTAATATTGTTTCCGTTGATAGTGTGGCTGGGCTGGGCTGGGCTCCAACGATTGCGAGGAATTGGAGCAATGTAAGTACACAGGACTCCAGTTGAAACATGGAAGAAGAATAAGAATTGTTATGTTACATAATAGATCAGTGTCAACTGGGAGTCCCGTGTGCCACTGTTCTTCCCTGTTTCAATCGGGAGTCTGTGTGCAACATTGCTCTTGACAATCCGATTTCAGTCCCAATGTGTTTCTTTTTAAATCAATTGATAGAGATAATCCTACACAAACACATCTCCTACATGATCTTGTGAATCTCCTACATCATCTTGTGATACAAGTTTCCTATTCCAACCCTTGTATATCTTTTATATTTATGTCTAGATTGGTATTTGTATTATTCATAAATAGTTATTACTTTCATTGTATAAATCGGAGACTAATGTGTCAATAATATTTGAGAGGTTTATTTATACAATTTAATTGTTCTACATGGTATTAGGGCAATAGAACCAGATTTTTTGTTTTCTTCTTCCTCGGTTTTTCATGGCAGCCGAGAATGGCCTCCTCCCCAACACCGCCGAGCCAGGTAAACCCCTTGTTCTCGTATCTCTCTCCCACATCCTCAAACTCACCCCAACCAATTACATAGACCGGAAAATTCAAATTAGAAAATTCAAATTGAAGCCACCCTTCAAGGCCTTGATCTATTCCAATACCTTGATGGTACCCTATTCGCACCTCCCAAAAAACCTGGACACTGTTCTAACCACCATTGAAGCCAACACACCCCCCCCCCCCACGAAAATTCCCCCCGCCGTTGCCATAACAAATACTACCACGCCAAATCCCAACCCTGCCTACTCAACTTGGTTTCGCCAAGACAAACTCATTTTAGGTGCTTTTGCTGGAACTCTCACCCCTCTTGCTTCCGTCGATGTTCCACCACTCGTGAAGCTTGGAAAACTCTTGCCAAGACTTACGCCAACCCCTCTAAAGGTCACCTAAAACAAATTAAGGATCACCTTCGTAATATAACCAAAGACAGATCTATATTCGACATGCAATACCTCAAATCCTGTGCCGACCAACTTACATCTCTTGGTTGACCCCTTGACCCCGAGGATCTTGTTTGACAAAGTCCTTGAACAACTTAATGATCCGTAATTAATGATGTTCTTAGCCGTGAAAATCCTATCTCCTTCGATGAATTCCATGAAAAGCTCCTTAAACTCTCTCTAAAGCACCGCTCAACCTCTAACCCCCCACCTTCCCTGCCTCTGTTGCAAAGAATCCTGGCCGCCTCTCTCAACCTGCAGCATACCATCGTTCTCCTGCCCCAAACACTTCCTCCACACAAAACCCTCAAATCCCTTTTGAAGGAAAGTGTCAAGGTGCCGTGACGTGGGCCACTACCTATCTCAATGTCCCTCTTTTCGCCATGTCTATCCTACTGCCACCTTTCCATCCCCTAACCCTAACCCCTCCACTCTGCACCAATTCACCCCTCGCTAACCAAATCGTGGGCAATTTGCCCTTCGCCCTCGTGCCTATGTCGCAACCACCACTACCCCACCAACTACCGGCCGACTCTTTGATAGTGATGCATCACACCATGTAACGAATGATCTCAATAACCTTGCTCTTCATTCCCCATATGATGGCAACGAAGAACTTCTCATAGGTGATGGTTCGGGTCTTCAAATCTCCAACCTTGGTGCTACTTCTATTCCCACTCCTTCTGTCACTTTAAATCTCAATCATGTTCTTCATGTTCCAACAATCTCTCGTAATATAGTTTCAGTTTCAAAATTTTGTCTTGATAATAATGTTTCGATCACCTTCTCACTTAATTCGTTTGTTGCGAAGGACCTTTATTCGAGAATCACCCTAATCCAAGGCAAATCTGAGTCTGGCATCTTTGAATGGCACCCTCCCTCTCCTGTTGTTCACACCGCATCCAAGTCATCCACCACCAACAGATATCATAGATTAGGATATCCAGCTTACTCTATTCTTCGTCATCTTAGTTCTTATTTTCATTTAGACATTCTTAGTTCATCTACTTTTCATTGCAACTCATGTGATTGTAACAAGAGTCACAAGTTACCTTTTAATGAAAATTCTATTTCTTCTACTGGCCTCTTGATGTTGTATATTGTGATGTTTGGACATCCCCACTCTTGTCTTATGATGGCTATAAATATTACATCATTTTAGTTGATCACTTCTTGAAATATACTTGGCTCTACCCCCTCAAACACAAAAATGACGCCACTAAAGTGTTCACTAACTTCAAATCTCTCGCATAAAAATATTTCCAACGTCCTCTCCTTACAATATTCAGTGACAATGGGGTGAATACCTTGGCCTTCGTCCACTTCTTACATCTCTTAGGATTACAAACCTCACTTCCCCTCCACACACTCTGGCTATTCTGAAAGACGCCATCGCCACATTGTTGAAACTAGCCTCTCTCTTCTCACTCACTCCCACATGCCACGAAAATATTGGCCGCACGCCTTTGTTACTGCTTGCTACCTCATTTAAGCGTATGCCCACCCCCTCCCCCCACCCTCCATCTTCAATCCCCCTGCTCACTCTTTTTGGACATCACCCTAATTACCTCAAGCTTCGCAGCTTTGGCTGCCTCTGCTACCCTTGGATTCACCCATACACAAACAACAAACTTGATCCAAAATCCTCCCCTTGTGTCTTTGTGTGATACTTACCAACACAAAGCGTCTACTACAGCCTTGATCCCCATACCCATAATATTTTTGTGTCTCGTCATGTCAAATTTGTGGAACACAATTTCCCCTTCTCCACTCTTGGCTCGGCTTCTCCTCCTTCTTCTGACTCAGCAGATGATTGGTGCTACCTTCACCTACCTATCCTACAAACCCCAAACCTCCTAACCCTACCTCTTCGGCAGTCCATCTGTCACCACCGCCTACCCAACCGTCCTTGCCCACTACTCCATCTTCCGCCCCTAACTCCAATCCCACCTCACCTCATAGAGCCCCAAATCTAACTCCCTTCACCCGCCCTGTTACCCTACTCCAAAATAATATCCGAAAACCAATCGATAAACTAAATCTTCATGTATCCATTCCTCAAACCTCCCTTGAACCCACAACTTACTCTCAGGCCCTGAAAATCCCTGTGTGGCTTGATGCCATGCAATCCGAGTTTGATGCATTACTCAAAAATCACACTTGGGACCTTGTTCCACGTTCTCCCTCTCAGAACACCATTGGCTGCAAATGGGTTTTTCGGACCAAATACAATTCAGATGGGTCCATTGATCGTTATAAAGCTCGTCTTGTTGCAAAAGGTTTTCAACAACGACCGGGTCTTGATTACTCTGAGACATTCAGCCCTGTTGTTAAACCCGCCACCATTCAGACCATTCTATCCCTTGTAGTATCCAAAGGGTAATCTATTCATCATGTTGATATCAACAACATCTTTCTTCAAGGATCTCTTCATAAAGATGTTTACATGATCCAACCCCCTGGGTTTGTAAGTACCTCTCATCCATCTCATATTTGCAAACTTCGTCGTCAGGCACCGTATGACCTCAAACAAGCTCCTAGGGCTTTGTATAATGAACTCAAGAATTATTTCCTTTACATGGGCTTTAAGAACTCTATTTTCGATGCCTCCCTGTTTACCCTTCCCCAACCTACTGGTATTATTCACTTGTATATGTGGATGATATCATAATAATCGGCTCCAACGAGTCTCTCCTATCCATCTTCATCTCCAGCTTTGCCTCAAGATTTTCACTCAAGGACCTTGGCAACCTTTCTTACTTTTTGGGAGTTGAAGTACTTCCATATCCTCGTGGCTTATTCTTTAGCCATCACAAATATATCCAAGACTTGCTTACCCGTACCAACATGATCGAATCTAAGCCAGTTCCCACGCCCATGACGCCTGATTCCTCACCCACGGCTCACTCGAGAACACCTTTAGCTAACCCAACTGAGTTTCGTACCATTGTTGGTACATTGCAGTACCTTTCTCTAACTCGTGTTGACGTGTCCTTCACTGTCAACAAGCTCTCTCAATACATGCAAAACCCATCTGACATCCATTGGGCCGCACTTAAAAGGGTGCTTCGCTATCTTGTTGGCACTAACACACATGGGCTCTTCCTGTGTAGTGACTCTCCATCCACTCTTCACGCCTTCACAGACGCCGACTGGGCGAACGATAAGGCAGACTATGTTTCCACCTCTAGCTACCTAGTTTACCTTGGCTCCAATCTTATCTCCTGGAATTCACGCAAACAACGCACACTGGCTCGATCTTCCACTGAGGCCGAATATAGGGCCGTTGCAGCTACTACCGCCAAAGTATTATGACTCCGAAATTTTCTTCAAGAGCTCCATGTTCATCTCTCCATTGCTCCGACTGTCTATTGTGACAACATGGGAGCAACATATGTCGCAGTCAATCCCAAGTTTCACTCCAGAATGAAGCACTTGACACTTGATTATCATTTTGTTTGTGAGTAAGTTCAAGCTCAACTCTTGCGTGTCACTCACATCTCTGGTGATGATCAGCTAGCGGATGTTCTCACAAAACCTCTTGCTCGTACTCGATTTCAAGAACTTGTGTACAAGATTGGTCTCTCTCAAGGTTCTAAAAAGCGCTAGGCGGATGCTAGGCGGTGAAGCCGGGCCTAGCGCCTAGGCGGAGACTAGTCGAGATTAGTCGGGTATAGTCGGGACCTAGGCGGGACTTAGAACTAGGCGTTGGAGAGGGGCCTAGCGCCTAGGCGGGGCCTAGGCTCCCTTAGGCGGGGTCTTTTAGAACACTGGTCTCTCTTATCGGTCGTCCATCTTGCGGGGGCATGATAGAGATAATTCTACACAAACACAATCTCCTACATGATATTGTGAATCCGCTACATGATCTTGTGAATCTCGTACATAATCTTGTGATACAAGTTTTCTATTCCATCCCTTGTAAATCTTTTATATTTATGTCTAGATTAGTATTTGTATTATTCATAAATAGTTCTTAATTTCATTGTATAAATATAAGACTAAAATATGTCAATAATATTTGAGAGCCTTATTATTACTCCCTCCGTCCCTAAAAGTTTGTTCCATTTGACTTTTTTGTTGAACTTTGATCACAAATTTATGAGAGATTAATTATGTTCATAAATTCTAAAAGTTGTTGTTGATGAACGGTATAAACCGAGCTACGAACATGGGCTTGCCCGAACCTGGGTCCAACTATACTAGGCCATGGATATTATATATTCATCAAGTATTAGGGCCGAGCATTCTCTTCCTCGTATGCCGAGGAACATTTACCTTGGCCTTATGTCGCCATTCTTGGGCCGGCCTGTCTCAATTACCGAGGAGAGAAAAGTCCTTTGCTCGGCATGTCACCAATTACCGAGGAAGCAAAAGTATTCTCCCCGGCATATTTTCATGTCGGCCATTCATCAAGTGACGAGGAAGCGTGATCGTTCTCCTCGGCCTATTTGCCAAAGGCCGAGGAAAACATTTGCCTTCCTGCGGCTCCGCCAGCGCTACAATCCTTATTCAACAAGGATTATACAGCTTGTAACCCAATCAGATTACAATTACCGGTAGCAATTCAAGTCAAACAATGACTCCTTAACGTATATATTTCTCTTAAGATTATATCTTATCTATTTACAAGTTCATTCCAACATGGATTCTACTTATCCATTCCTATAAATACAAGCCCCACGGCTCATTATACTAAGACGTTACTTTTTACATTGGAGAAACTCGTCAATTTGATTTCTCTAAGATAAACCGTGAACTTACTCTCACGCCGGAGGGCCTTTAGCCGGATCCGCCCCGGCTTAGTTTACGTGTTTTCTCTTATTTTCGTGCCTTGCAATCGCCGGAGCATTCGACGCTTGGATTTGGGCCGTTTGACGATTTTGGCATCATCAATTGGTTCCATTGCCGGGAAATCGATTCAAACACCCATTGTTTGGCCCGGAAGACGCCGCCTTAAGCCAATTTTCTTGCCTAATTGTTCTTTCTTGGAACGGAATTTCGGATCGCCGGGTTTGTTCTTGAAAACCGCCCGACCCGCATATTTTGACCGGAAAATACCCGCATTCCGTCAAGGCATTTTTGGCGTTAAAATTCCGCCCAGCTTGGCTTGAATTCGTTTTGTTTCGAAAGAATTACAATCGGCAAGCTTGTTTGTGGTCAAAATTTGCCCTAATTTTGACCTCAAAATTGATTCTATTGAAATTGTGATTTTTGAGATATTTCGTATTAATAACGTCGTTGATTCATAATGGACGGACAATTCACAAGTGTTACAAATGAGGATCCCACCCAAGTGAATGGGAAACACCTGAGCCGAGGAGCCACCGCTCCTCCTCCTCCTCTACCTCAAGCCGATGCCATTCCTCCTCGCCATACGACTCTTCGTTCCACGGGTCGTGCAAATGCCGAGGAGAGGGCAATGACCTTCCTCGTCCTACTCGTACTCGTGGGAAGCAAGCAGAAGGAAGAAAACAAAGAATGCCGACGCCGGCCAAGGCAGGAGGATCTCAACCCGCTGACCGACGCTCTTTGTTACACAAACAAATGGAGACTTTGCAAAGGATGTATGAGACACAAGTCGCTCGTTGCAAATGGACCTGCACTCATTCCACGGCTCCCTTCATTGTACCATCAATGGGCCCACCTTTGAAAGGAACAGGGAGAGCATCGTGCTCCTCCCCCCGAAGAGCCGAGTTACCACCGCCAGCCTCCTGTGGATTCTCCTCATCCTCGGCATAACAAGAAGCATAAGGAGCCCGCGGTCGACCCGAGAAGCCAAATAACTCCTAGAGAAGCAGGAAGTGAACTCCAAGGACCTAAGAACAAGACTCAGCCTTGAATAGGCGCCTATCCCCCGCTCGCCTCATCATGACACCTAGGCGTCCCGCGTCTCCTCGAGCTCGTCGGCCGCATTCTCCTCGTCCTCATCATTCGATTCTCGTCGTCCTCGTCGACCGGACTCTCTCGTCCCTGCATCGAGAATTTGCTAGGCCAAGGACCCCAGAGCCCAACAGATGATACTTGGCGCCCAAGACCTCGGAACCAAGACGTGATAGGGTCCCCTCCAGCGTGACGCGATGGCCACCGACATGAAGCGGAGCACGCAGGGCAAATGATCGCCCTAAAGACAAGTCGTAAGTTCCCAACGAAGCACTCGCTCAAGCAGTGAGAAGGAAATAGAAACAAAGCAATGGGAGCCGTTGAAACAAAGGCCGGATGATATGGAGAAGGGAAAGAAATATAATGACGACGATTATGATTGGGCCACCCGTCCGTTTTCCTTGAGGATAACCGCCGCACCTCCCCATCCTAACCTCAAGCTCCCAAATTTCGAGAAGTATAACGGAACCACCGACGCCAAGGACCATGTGCAAAGTTTTGAACAAACCATGAATCTCCTCACCACCGCCGATGACTTGCTCGCAAAGCTTTCGCGAGCACCTTTTCCTAATGTTTTGACCCGGTTCCGTGAGCTCAAGAAAGGTTGCATCGATCACCGGAGGGGCAATGAGGAGAATGTTCTTAGATCACTTTGCCACTACTGGGAAGAGGAAGATGAGATTAACCGACTTGGCCAACATTGAGCAAGGGAAGGGAGAGACCACCCTTAGCTACTACAATAGGTTCCGAAAGATGGCGTATCAAGTCGAAGAAAGCCTTACCGATAGTGGAGGTCATAGTTTGCTTCAACTCGGGTTAAAGTCCGGCCCTCATTTATGAACTCTCACCAGGGGAACCCACTCTCCAAGGCCGAATTGTACAAAGTGGCTTATGCCATTTCCATGGCCAAGATAAGACAAAGAAAAGGGGAGCCGACAAGACGGAACCCGAAGCAACTAACTCCCGACGTAATGACAATGGGAACGGCAAGAAAGGAAAGAATAAAACCGTAAGCACCGAGAAGCCGGAGTTCACCCTCTTACAAAGCCCATCTCCGAAATCATGCAGATGGTGAACCTTCCTCCACCTCGTCCGCCGACCGATAACCCAAAGTATCCCCGCAACAAGAACAAATACCGTGATTTTCACAAGGACAACGGGCACACCACCGATGGTTGCCGGGCCCTTAAGAAGATAATCCAACAATGGGGCGGACGAGGGAAAGTTAGACCGTTATGTCATGAAGAAAGATGGCAAGCGAAAGCGGAAGCAAGAGGAGAGCGAAGATGACTCCAAGAGTGAGGATGAAGATCGAAGGCCTCCTAGGGCTAAATTACATGTGATCCGTGAAGAGGCGACCTCCACCGTAAAAGCTAAGGGGACCGATCCACGAGCTAAGCAAAGTATACCATGTCCCCTCGCTCGGATCCATAAAGCGTAAGAAATCATTAGTTTTTCTCCGAATGAGTCAAGGGGAAGTCGAGCGGCTCGTGAGCGCCTATTGGTCATCAAGGGCCGAATTGACAATGTTGAATCCGAAAGACTTCTTGTTGACACGGGGGCCTCCCGTGACATCCTATATTATTCACCTTCCAACAAATGGGGTTGAAAGACACGGCGCTAGAGCCATATCATGGAAGGCTTCAAGGATTCACCAACCATAAGGTCGGAGCAAAGGGAACCGTAGAGCTAGAACTCGAAGCTCGGCGATCATCCCTTCCGAGCCAAAGCTACCGTCACTTTCATAGTCATGGATTTGACTAGCGACTATCATGCGATTATCGGCATTCCAAGTCAAGCCAAACTTGGGACGGTAGCCTCCCTTCCTCACCAACGAGTTAAATTTCCCACTCGTGCCGGGCATTGGATGCGTGAGGGCAACCCCCAAAGATTTCTTGGAACATGTTGTCAAGAGCCGGAAAAGTCAAAAAGCGTGGAGATAGATACGCCCGAGGAGAATATCAAGATCACCAAATCTCAGAAGACCACGGAAACTAGCTCTAGAATGAACTATATCCATGAAGTATGGGAAAGTGAGGAAGAGGAACCTATGGTCCTAGAAATTGTGGATGACCAAGGCATAACTCTACCCACTCCGGAAGAAGATCCTATGGTCCTAGAAACTGCGGATGACCAAGGCATAGTTCTACCCATCTCCGAGGAAGACCCCATTCTCGTCGATGACCGTAACTCCTGGGGCCAACCATGAGCTCGGGACGAACGATCTTCCGCACATCGATAAACTTACGGAGGAAGAAGGCCTCAATGTAAACGACAATGAAGGGAGGAGAATCGTAGAGATCATCATCGAATCCCCGGAATTTCGAGACGGACCAGTAAAATGAAGCCTCGTAGATGAGCTAGAAGAGGTAGTCATTAATCCCGACTATCCCGAACGTAAAATCAAGCTAGGAGGCCAGCTATCACAGAAGAGAAAGAAAGAATCATATCCCTCTTGAAAATGCTTCTCGACGTCTTTGCTTGGAGAGTCGAAGACATGAGGGGAATCAATGAAGAAGTAGCCCTCCACCGCTTAGAAGTTGATCCTCTAGCGAAGACCATCTCCTGCACAAGGAGAAATTTTGCAAGTGGACAAGGAGGAAGCTATAAAAGAGGAGGTGCGTAAGTTACTCGCCGGAATAATTCGCGAAGTCAAATACCCCGTTTGGTTGGCTAATGTTGTTATGGTGAAGAAGCAAAATGGGAAATGGCGCATGCATAGACTTTACCGATCTAAACAAAGCTCGCCCCCAAAGACAGCCTATCCTCTCCCCGTAATCGACAAGTTAGTGGACTCCATCTCTCGGACACCAAACTCTCGCCTTCTTAGATGCCTACTCGTGCTATCATCGATAAAAATGGCGAAAGAAGACATCGAGAAGACCGCCTTTCAAACACCTGGGGAATTTCGCTACATCATGATGCCTTTTGGGCTCAAGAATGCCGGTGCCACTTACCAACGGATGGTAAATCAAGTTTTTGCAAGTCGATAGGTAGAAACATGGAGGCTTATATTGATGACATGGTCATAAAGACCAAGGAAGGCAACACGTTCCCGACCTAGAAGAGACCATTCACAACCTCCGAGCCAACAACATGAAGCCGAATCCAAGCAAGTGCGTGTTCGGAGTTACCGCAGGGAAATTTCGGGCTTCATGGTTTCCCAAAGGGGGATTGAAGCAAACCTTAAAAGATCAAGGCGCTCATTGACATGAAGGAACCTACCACCATCAAGGAGGTCCAAAGACTTAATGGAAGAATTGCACTTGGAAGATTCATCGCCAAGTCCGCCGAAAAGTCACCGCCTTTCTTCAAGGTATTGAAGGGACCAAGAGCTTCTCCCGGACTCCCGAATGCTCGGAAGCGTTCCTCCGGCTGAAGGAGTACTTGGGTTCCCCTCCTTGCTTAGCATCCGACTACCGGTGAGATGCTATACGTCCTTCCTAGCCGCCACCGATCACGCCTGTCGCACTGCCTTAGTTCGAAAGGATGAAGGAATTCGAAGCCCGTCTACTATGTCTCAAAAGCTCGTCCGATGTAGAAAGCAGATATTTTAATGTGGAGAAGATAGCATACGCACTAGTCATTGCTTCAAGGAAGCCGCGTGCATATTTTTCTCGCACACCCTATCACCGTCTACACCAATGAACCATCAAGAAAATCCTTCACAAGTTGGACGGCTCAGACGTCTCCTTAATTGGTCAATCGCTCTAACGGAGTTTGATATCACTTACCAACCAAGGAAGACCCTCCTAGCACACTTTCTCGTCGACTTTCATGGTCGAGATCGCCTTTATGGGCGAGCATCTCCCCACCTCCCTAAGCAAAACGCGCCGGAGGAAAAAGACTCTCCCATTGAACTCCCATCCAACCGTTGGATCCCGTATACGGACGGATCGCCTACCAAGGAAAGAAGCGGAGCCGGAGTAGTACTAGCAAGCCTGAAGGAGAATATACTATACAAGATGCCATCCGCTGTGTTTCCCGCCTCTAACAACCAAGCCGAATACGAGGCTCTCATATTTGGCATTGAGTTGGCCTCCTTCTATGGAGCAACTAAGGTGGCCGCTCTCGTGACTCCCACTTGTTGTCAAACAAGTGAAAGGAGAATATAACACTCAAGATGTCACCCTTGCCAAATATAGAGACCCGGTCCTAGATATGACGAAGAAAATGGAATTTTTCGAGCTCAAGCGTATAGGAAGGGAAGACAACCAAGTCGCAGACGTTCTCTCCAAACTAGCCACCATGGATGTAGCCTTCCTTCTGAGACCAACCCATATGTAGTTTATGCCGAGGAACCTCGCGTATGAAAGATTACAAGTCATGCTTCGGACGAGGAAGAGAGATGCCGGATCGATGACTACATCGAATACATTGAGAAGGAGAAACTCCCGTAAGATGATGCTAGAGCCAAGCTTATCAAGAAGAGGTCTCCAAGATTCGTGGTGATGAACGGAGTCCTCTACCGAAGATCTTTCACGAAGCCCCCGCTAAGGTGTGTCTATCCCAAGGAAACCGAGAACCTCCCCGGCGTAAGTACATGAAGGTGTTTGCGGCGGACACCCGGGGGCCGTAACCTTAGCCGACAAAATCATATCGCTAGGTTACTACCGGCCAAACCTAAGGGAAGACGCGCATGCCTATGTTCGAAAAATGTGACAAATGCCAAAGGTTCTCTCGACATTCCAAGACTACCCGTTAGCCGAGCAAACACTTGTAATACCTACGCGGCCATTTGATATGTGGGGATCGACCTCATTGGACCCTTCCCACCCGCCCGTGGTAATTGCAAGTACGTGATAGTAGTCCGTTGATTACTTCTCCAAGTGGATAGAAGCCAAGGCATTGGCCAAGATAACTAAGAGAACGCGATCAACTTTGTTCATGACAACATTTGTGCAGATTCGGCCTTCCGCATACAATTGTTTCTCGACCATGGCCTCCAATTCTCCACGGCATTTACAACCGAATTGGGAAGAGTTAAAGTACGCCATGCAAAATCTTCGCCAGCGCACCCCAAGGCAACGGCCAAGCGTAAGCCGCCAACAACCGGTCCTAACCGCCCTCACCAAGAATCTTGAAGGACGCGAGGGTAGATGGTCGACGAACTTCCCCTAGCTTTACGGGCCGTTCGCACAACCACCCGGGGGCCAACCGGGAAACCCCATTCGCACTAACCTTCGGTTCTCGAGGCTACGGCACCAGCAGAGATGGCCATCCCTACAAGTAAGGAACTCCCATTATGATGAGCAAGTCAACAAGGTCAATAGGCTCCTAGACACGGACCCGATAGATGAAAAACGACTAGCCGCGCAGATGAGGACGGTGAATTACAAGCAAAGGACCAAGGCATATCACGACAAGAGGGTCATCAAAAGAGTATTCCAAGTGGGCGATTGGGTACTTAGAAAGATCGAAGCCACCGGTCGGAAAGCGTAACAAAACAAGCTCTCCCCAAATTGGGAAGGTCCCTATATCATCACTCAAGTCATCCGAGAAGGGACCTACAGATTGAGGACCAAGGAGGGGAAGGATCTCAAGCATCCATGGCATTCGACAACCTTAGAAAATATTATCACTAGTCTAGTTTATTTTGCAATAGATTAGCTCTTTATTTTCGGTCTTTTATTTTCGGTCTTTTGTTTTCTTTTTTGTCTTTTTAGTCGATAGGATTGCAGCTTGATGTAATCACATTTCGCCTCTACGAAAGCAGCTTTCTTCCAACATGCAAAGCAACTATCGCCTCTTCACCCCAAAGACAGAAGATGAGGGCATTACCTCGCATTCTCCGATACACACAGCCAAGACCAAGGATCTTCCTCGCCTCGACGGCTTACCAATTGCCAAGACCAAGAATCTTCCTGCCTCGACGGCTTAACACTGCCAAGACCAAGGTCCTCCTCGGCCCGATGGCTTAACACGCCCAAGACCAAGGGTCCTCCTTGGCCTCGATGGCTTAACAATTGCCCAAGACCAAGGGTCCTCCGCTCGCCCGACATACGCCCAAGACCAAGTGGTCCTCCTCGGGCTTAACAATTGCCAAGACCAAGGGTCCTCCTCGCCTCGACAGCTTACCAACGCCCAAGACCAAGGATCTTCCTCGCCCGACGGCCTACACACTGCCAAGACCAAGGGACCACCTCGGCCCGACGGCTTACAACTCTTCTAGTCAAGGGTCCATCTTGACTTAGGAGACTAACAGCCCAAGGCCGAGGACTTTCCTCGGCCTAATGGCTTCGATAAACCTCCTACCATGAATCTACTCGATTCAGATTACAACATTCAAAGCCGAGGAAAACTTCCTCGGCCCAAATGAAGTACGAGTATAGTTACAAATGAGGAATCTTCCTCGGCCTAACCACTTGCTCCACAAGGAACAAGGGACCTTCCTCGGATCCCACCTTCCTAAGGCTAGTGACATAGATACCAAAATATAACCAAGTCAAGAAAGTGACAAAGAATAATGACAAAGGATTTTTCATTGATATTCAAATGGAAATTACAAGGTCCTATTGTCTATTACAAGAAGCAAAAAGGAAAAACTATCCTAAGATGGCCGAGCATCCTCAAAAGGCTCTTCTAGCCACCGGGTATTATCGGAGCCAGGAGGAGGAAGGGTCGCTTTGATGGGCTTCGGGCATCGCCTTCCTATTGCTCCCCTTACCTCGGCCTCTAGGTCCTCGTGCTCATCGGCGTCTCGATCGCCTCCACTAGGTCTTTAATATTGCCGGGGACAACGTAAGCCGGCTTCCACACCTCCCCGCAAGCACGGGCATCCTCGCGCCTATCGCCTCCATGTTGCTCTCGTAATAAGGGACCAAGTGATGGAGTGCCCCGACCTCCTCGGCATATTGATCCCAAGCAGATTAGCCGGGCAATCTTGTTGATGTCCGCATCTGCCGGAGGGATCGCCTAAAATGCTCCCCGGCCAAGCGGAGGTAGCCATCCTCGAACATGGTGGCCGTTTGCTCGTCAACGCCTCTCCGAAGGCCGAGCCGGCCATCATCGCTCTTTCAAAGCCGAGCTCTCCTTAAACCGAGCTACGGCCTCTTCCTCCCTAGCCGGAAGGGTAGCCTGGGCCTCCTAAGCACTGGCCTCGCCTTCCTCGCCTTGGTCCGAAGCTCGGCCTTATCCGCTGGCCCGGGCAAGCTCTTCATTTTTGAGCCTGAGATGTTCCTCGGCTTTTGACCTTTCTTTCCTCGGCCCTTTTACCTCGGCCTCAACCTTCGCCTTGGCCGCCGCAAGCTCAAGCATCCTCGGCTTCTAAGAGTTTAGCCAAGGAAGACTTTTCTTTTTCGCTCTTTGCTTCGAGCCGCCTTGGCCTCATTCAGCGCCTTGTCTTCTTCTTGGCCAAAGACGTTCGTACGCCGTGATCAAGCCAACCGAAAGATAAATCATCGTTAGGAAGACAAATCCAATATCAAAGATAATAACCTGAAAGGGATCAACATTTACCTCAAAGCAATCGGGAGTCCCTTTTGTGGCAAAGCATGCATTCCTCGTTAGACCCTCTTTGCAAAGGATTTCATAAGCATTCTCGTCCATAGCCTCGATGGGAGCTCGCCCAATCTCACCAAGGGTCCCTCCTCGCTAACAGTGGGAGTCCCCTAAGACGAGGAACACCAAGGGACATACTTTTGGCCGCCTCGTCGGCCTCTTCAACGCCTTGACCGACCGAATGTTCAAGGGAGGGGGAGCATCAACCTCGTGGGCCGCACCGACGCTTGCCTGCTGGGCCGCCGGCCTCCTGGCGCCGGCACTGGAGTTCTTTTTCGGGAGCCCGACCTCCTTCGACGAGGTTAGCTTCCTGCTGTTTCTTCCTCGGCATCAACACGGGAGGCTATGCCCCTCTACAGCTGATGAGTTGGGTTTGATTATCGCCACTGGTTCCTCTCGGCATCCACTTCCCCGTGCAATTTAAGGGGAAGCGGGTCGGTCGGGCCTGACATTAAGGATGAGGTTACGAGCATTAGCATCCTCCCTCCTTTCTCGTTAGAGCGGTTTTCTTGCTCAACCTCCTCTTCCTCTTCACGAGCTCCCGAGGGCTTAGTCTCTCCATCGCAAGGGTAGCTTCTTCCTGTGGTCAAATCAGTAAAAACAAGGAAGAAATGGTCAAGTACGAGCAAGAAAACCCAAGGTCAAGTACGAGCAAAATAATATGACAAAAGTACAAGTGTAAGATAAAAGTTTACGTCCAACAATGTTAGGTGCTCCAATACATTGTCACGTGGACGCTCATCATGGCACCTAATACAATCCTCGTGAAATACGAAGCCGGATGTACCGTCCAATCGTTGAAGCGACGCCTCTTTTAACATTGACGAGGGGAGCCACCTGTCCTCGTTCCCTAAGCATCAATCCCGCCCGGATATAGAAATGATCCGAGGACTCAACTTGCTTCCAATCCAGACCCCTACCCGGCAAATTCTTCCAAACGCTTGATCAAATCTTTGGTCCATCCGTATTGTTGGACGGCAAAGGAGGATGTCGGATCATCACAAGGAGATTGGAACTCCCACTGGCGGCTCTCAACGCGGATAACGTGGTTATCCTTTTTTACCGAACTTTACCGACATGGGAAGAAGCAACTGGGTTTCCTATCGGCACTCCTAATAACTACAAGCCATTGTTCCTTGATGACTTGGACAATGTAGAAGTGACTAAGGCTCCCATGGTCGGTTCATAGCCTAAACTACGGCAAAGGATGATGAAGCTAACCAACCCTAGTACCATCGCTCCTAACATGGCCGGTAATCGCCTTTCGTATCATCCAAAACTCACAAATGAAGGGGTCTAGGGGAAGACGGAGTCCTTGTTGAAACCGTTTGAAATAAAAATGGACGTAATCTTGGCTATAATAGAAGGCCGTCTCTTCTTCTCCGTCTTCGGCTCTATCTCGCCCATATAAGTTAATTTATATTCAAGACGATCCACTTTGTACTTGGTGTGCACCTCTCAACCATGGGATCCCTGTGTTTTGGTGCCCTCTCGATTTGCTTTCCTCTGGCTACCGCTTCCTGCTTCTTCTTCGGACAAGGCGAGCATCACTTGCGCACCTTCAACGAAGGCATTAACTATTTGAGTGTATTTAGGAGGGCTCTCCTTCTCTTCCCGTCATATCTCGCATAAGGACGAGGAGACAAAATTATTTACCTCGTCAATGGCTGATTAAATGACGGGGAAGGAAGATTCCCCTCCTCGTCATTCCATAAGGCCGAGGAAGGAAGATTTCCTTCCTCGTCATTTCATAAGGCCGAGGAGGGGGCCGTACCTCGCAGACGCTCACGCATTTCGCGATTGGAGGCCGGGTAGAACAGCCTCGATGTGCTCCACCATCTCGGCTCTATCCCCAAACACTATAATATTTGGTGACCTGTAATCAATCCTATCTATTCTTGTGGAATCCGGGTATTGGATGAATAAACGAGAGCTGACCATAACCCTCAACCGCTTGCTTATATCATCCAAGTTCAAGATCAACCATGGACCCATTTCGCGTCGATAGACCCTCAAATTTCCAGTATGATATCCATAACGGAATCGGGGAGAATGGTCCCAAGATCGAGCCATTTCTAAGGGGAATCAAAGATTAAAAAGGGGAAGTTCATTCAATATTCAAGGAAGTTCATTCAATATTCAAAGAAGTTTGACAAGATACAAAGAAAATCAAAGATTTGAAATTTTGAGAGTTTGAAACAAAAATTCATGAAGAAAAGATTGAATCTTCAGTAATGGCAGTTCATGTCCTTGATTCACATATGATTTCTTCTAATAACCCTAGAAGACGCTAAAGAGGGGAAGGAGTTCGTGAGAAGGAAAGAAAATCATACCTGAGTTTACAAGAACGGTTGGAATCACTGCAGAATGCAACTTCGCCGGAAAAATAGAGCTCGCCGGAAACTGGGTTCAAGATCGCTGCTGTTCGCCGGTGAGTTCTTGCCAAATGCTCTCAATTGCTTGGGGTTTGTAAAGAGTAAAATGAAAGGGGTTTTAGCTTTTATACCTCCCCAAATCGGGTCGACCCATGGGTAAAGCGTAGATTCGGGTGAGGCGCCCCAAGAATTAAATGCTAAACACCGTTATCAAGGCGTGACAAGACTGGGGGGCCCCATGTCATCATCAGAATAGTAACCGTCAGATACCCACCAATGACGCGTGTAAAACCTGTTCGTATCCCATATGCCGAGGACGAGCTAACTTTCTATTCATCTAAGCCGAGCTAGAAAGTTGGGGGCCACTGAACGGTATAAACCGAGCTACGAACATGGGCTTGCCCGAACCTGGGTCCAACTATACTAGGCCATGGATATTATATATTCATCAAGTATTAGGGCCGAGCATTCTCTTCCTCGTATGCCGAGGAACATTTACCTTGGCCTTATGTCGCCATTCTTGGGCCGGCCTGTCTCAATTACCGAGGAGAGAAAAGTCCTTTGCTCGGCATGTCACCAATTACCGAGGAAGCAAAAGTATTCTCCCCGGCATATTTTCATGTCGGCCATTCATCAAGTGACGAGGAAGCAGGATCGTTCTCCTCGGCCTATTTGCCAAAGGCTGAGGAAAAACATTTGCCTTCCTCGGCGTTCCGGCCAGCGCTACAATCCTTATTCAACAAGGATTATACAGCTTGTAACTCCAATCGTGGATTACAATTACCAATAGCAATTCAAGTCAAACAATGACTCCTTACCGTATATTTCTCTTAAGATTATATCTTATCTATTTACAAGTTCATTCCAACATGGATTCTACTTATCCATTCCTATAAATACAAGCCCCATGGCTCATTATACGGTACGTTACTTTTTACATTGGAGAAACTCTGTCAATTTGATTTCTCTAAGATAAACCGTGAACTTACTCTCACGCCGGAGGGCCTTTAGCCGGATCCGCCCCGGCTTAGTTTACGTGTTTTCTCTTATTTTCAGGCCTTGCAATCGCCGGAGCATTCGACGCTTGGATTTGGGCTGTTTTGACGATTTTGGCATCATCAGTTGATAATATTATTAATGGTGAATCAATAGGAATTTTTAGAATTTCATGAACATAATTAAATTGTCATATATTTGTGGTTAAAGTTCAACTAAAAGTCAAATGGGATAAACTTTTAGGGACGGAGGGAGTTCTATTTAATTGTTCTACATCAATGACTGATATTATTATTTTTTTAGAGTGAGTCTTATATAAACCAAATTAATCACAATTTTTTCACCCATCAACATGGTGATCTGGACAGTGTGTGAACCTCCTGCAGGAAGTAGCTTCTCGGATGAGCGAATCCAACTCCCAATCTACATAGGTGTCTTGGAAAATGGAATCCCCCACTTTTTCTAATTCCCTCTAGGCTCTAGCAAATTGACAACAGTAAAATCGTTGCAAGTATTTGGAGAGTAGAATAATTCATTTTATTTAATAGGCATATTGAAAAAGGTGTTTAATTTTCTTGATCAAAAGCGTACGTTGGCCCTTCAATCAACAGCAAACCATTCTTATTATTTGATGAACAAAGTATCAAATATTCTTGCCATTGAAGTTGTGGGTATAGAGATTAACGAAAAATCAAAGTAGGAAATGTGAGGTTGAAAAGCAAAGTAAAAGTGAGAATGTGAGGAAGGCAAATTTTATTGTGAGTAGTAGCAAGAACGTCGGAAACGCCTGAAAAGATGGTAACAAGAATATAGAAATGGAGGGAGTATATCCTTATTGATTGTCTCTCGAGTACGTAACTTATCACAATAAAAACAAGGGACATGAACTCTATAACCCCTGGGCGACATAAAAATTCAGGCGGTATGTAAAATTTAACAAAAATCCACGCTTATACATTACCATGTTCGTCGCTTTTATACCCAAAGTTATTGGACGGATATTACTCTTATATCTAGACATAAAAAAATAAAATTAAAAATTTTTAATTTTTCTTAAAAATAATAAAAAAGTCTTATATTTTATTAAGCAATCTGCTCTTATACCCAAAGATATAAGGCTGAAATTACTTTTATGACCAAGTTTCGGAAATTTATAGAATTTTGATCTGGACTTCTATTTAATTGTGGATTTTTGGATCTCGTATTACTTTTATGGAAAATGATTTGGGGAAAGGGGGACTATTGGAATTATTCCTAAAAATAATTTAAAAAATAAAATGTTTTTTGCAGAAATTAGTTCGGATTTCCTCAATCGATTCCGATTGACAATTAATTATGTTTTTTGCAGAAAGTCTGTAAGAAAGGGTTTAAAATCAGATTTGAATACAAAGACCATTTCTCTTAAAAAAATAAAATAGATCAAATTTGATTTTGGTTTTGAGAAAACTAGTTAGTAACCCGTCGTACCCGACGGTGAATATTTTTTTTTTTTTGATTAAGTAAATAATTATTTATATGTTTTAATTGATTTTTAAGTAATAATATAAATCGAAATTGATAATCAATATAGCGAATATTAGGAGTATAATTAATACAGAAAAAAGATGTTAACACATGATGTAACGTGGAAAGCCCTTGAGACAACTATCTCGCCGGCACAAAACCACGAGAGGTTAGGTCCCTGCCTAACCAAAAAACATTATTAAGATTTTAGTGTTACAACTTTGGAAGATGAAGAGATATGGTTACAATAGCATGAGTTTAATAGTGTGTGCCTAAGTGTCAACATAATCTCTTCCATCTCCTAAATATTTAAAGAAAAACAAAATAAAAATAAAGAAAATAATAAGAAATTGCAATACTTCTGTTTAACCACAAATTGTGCGACATAAATTCTCAGAGTCTGTCGAAAACTTCCTTGTAGACTACATTCAGCGTCTTGTCATATGTTTGAGCATCTGAATCACAAATAATAACTTTAAGTCCTCTCTTGCTGGTTACTCTGAAAAATGCTACATAAAGTTGTCCGTGACTGAAAACAGGTTGTGAAAGATATAGTCCTACATCGGAAAGAGATTATCCCTGACTGTTGTTGATTGTCATAGCAAAAGAAACGGCAAGTGGAAATTGCCTTATTTGGAATCTAACTGAAAATTTTGTCACATCTGACGGAGACATTATCATTCTAGGAATAAGCACCTTCATGCGAGCATTCTTTCCCGAAAGGATCTTGGCTTCGACTACGTGCTTACCTACATATATGTAACAAAATTAAGTATTAAATTATATGTATATAAAAAATAAAAAATTATTGTATTTACCTAATTGAGTGACAATCATTCTGGTGTCGTTATACAATTTAGCAGCTTGATCAAGATTTCTCAAAAGCATTACTATGCACCCAACCTTCAGCTTAATAATGTGATTTGCCAATCCAGAACACTTGATAGTGTTTAGAAATTCAGGTGAGAATATATCTTCAGCACCATTTTCATCATCCTCATCCTTACAAATGGCATCAGAACACATATATTCAACTTCGTCTCCCAGAAAGAGTGACATGATATAATCATTTATGTTATCGACAATCTCATTTGTTGGAGCAAGCACAGCTCTAGTCTAGAAGAATCCTTCGACATCCTTATTTTGCAATAAGTCAGGATATATAGATTCGACTATTTTTGCAATAGGATCTGAAGCCTCACGAATCAATATATCATCAGGAAGGTTAATGTCAATTTCCCTGTCATTATCTCCACCGGCAATCCCATCTCCGACACTCAAGAGCCACTGAGCGAAATCTCTTATCTCTTCGGAATTATGAGAATTAGAATCACCCTACATTAAGTTAAATATATACAAATTACTTAAATTGAAATAAAAATATTTAAGTGGATGAATAAAGGCTATATAAGAATTACCTGCAATCTCATATTATGCGTCAATTTGAGAACCTCACAAATATTCCATATTTTGGATGAACAGAGCGCAAAGATGCACAATATCATGCCTGCTCCCTTTAGGAACAACAGTAAATCTGCCTCAAGTCACCACCGAATAC
Organism: Adenophora triphylla var. japonica; assembly: GCA_022495995.1. Taxonomy (NCBI): domain Eukaryota; kingdom Viridiplantae; phylum Streptophyta; class Magnoliopsida; order Asterales; family Campanulaceae; genus Adenophora; species Adenophora triphylla. The sequence goes on along the minus strand of JAFEMH010006871.1, from coordinate 16,372 downwards.
AATAACTAAACCACCAAATGGTTTATTGGAATATCTCCCTGGGTGTACGAATGATATCTCGGAGGCTACGATCGAAAGCCTCAAAATAATGTTTATTAGCCATTGGAGCTTCGTCCCATATAATTAGTTTGGTTTTCGTAGAAGTGCCGCCTCATCTCGTACCCGACTTTAGTTTACCGCAAGTTGAGCTCTCGTTACCCGTATCGGGATACCGAACCTAGAATGCGCGGTCCTACCTTTCGGAAGGAGCAATGAAGCTATGCCACTGGAAGCAACAGGAAGAACAATATCTCTCCTGCTCCTTAATGCAGAACACGGTGTTTTCCATAAGAAGGTCTTTCCCGTACCACCATAACCATAGAGGAAAAACACACCACCGTTTCCTCGATCAACAGCCGACATAATCTTATCATAAACACTCTTTTGCTCGGCTGTTAACTGAGGATGTAATCTGAAGTAGGGGTGTTCACGGTCTGGGTTGGTCCGGTTTTTATCAAAATTTTAGAAAATCAGGACCGGACCAAATACTTCGGTTCTGTAAAAATTTAGGACCAGGACCGGACCATTATATTATAGGACCGGTCCCATCGGTCCGGTTCCAATGGTCCGGTTCCGGTCCGGTTCCACCGGTTCTACAAATTACAATATAATATAATTTTTTACAATAACAAAATCTACAAGCAAAAGCATATTTAAAAACCAAATTGTTGAACAATATTATAATAACAAAATCAACAGTTAATTACAATATAATATAAATTTTTACAATAACAAAATCTACGATATGATATTCATTTTGGAATTAAAAATATTATTGAAAACGTTACAAATTGAAATAAGTTAGGGGGTGTGTAAGTGAACTTTTAAAACTTATGTTTACCGACTAAGTAGACGAAGATTTAAATTGCAACATAATTTCTTTCACAAGGTTTTTCATGCATATATATATATATATATATATATATATATTCGGTCCATCCGGTTCCGATCCAGGACTGCGTATATTTTTTTTCAAAATCAGGACCAGACCAAATAATCGATTCCATAAAAATTTGGAACCAGGACCGGACCAATACTATTTTTTCGGTCCGGTTTTTACTGGTCCAATCCGGTTCTACTGGTCCGGTCCAGTTCCTCGGATTTTTTGTACAGCCCTAATCTGAAGTGCTCAGCTTTCATCTCATCAATGTCATAAGATGTCTCATCTAGAATGAGCTTATTTATCGCATCACCAATGACATTGCCCACCGGTTTAGGCATGTCTTTAAATTTATGGAGACTGCTGCAATTCTCAATCAGTAACTTCTCAATTTTTGCGAAAGCAAGATTCTGGACCTGTTCATTAATTAATTTCAAACCTGAAATTATAAAAAACAAAATAAATATATTAATATAGATAAATATATAGAATCATATTGTATAACTGTAAAGTAGAAATAAAATCAATTTGATATTTATTGTAAAACAAATATGTAAACATGGGACGGAATATCCGGATTATCGTGCATCCTCCGATACTTGTACTCTATATCATCAGATAATAAGTGCCATGTCTTCTCCCATACCTCTCCCGGATTCGACATACTATTAGCTAGTAGCAACATAGAAAATAGTCTTCTCAGACTATCGGGCAACCTCCAATGACTCGCTTCTATAATTCCATCAACATATTCCTTGTCATCATCTAATAATCCCAGAGCGTAACATGCAGATTTGAAATCGGGATGAACAACGCGATTTACAGTTCTCAAATCCTTGAATTCCATGGGACCTGCTACATGATTCAACATTATCCTGAGGTAATACAAATCTCCGCAATTCATTGGAACATGATAAATACGCCCCACTGCAAAACGTTTATCTTTCCTCGGACGCCATTCACGTTTAGTTTTATCCCATACGAAATGATGAGGAAATTCACAGTATTTATATTTCCGAGCCTCTGAATGAATATCGTTATACTCCATCCACTTCATAAATTGAGATTCTTTAACTGTCGCTTTATTCAAAACATCGTGAAGAAAGTCTCCGTCCTCGAAGGGGATACTATGCGGTCACCCTCCAAGTGAAAAGCCAAGCGCTCAACAGAGGGGTCCGATAATGTATGTCGAATCCGAAAATCCTCCATATAGCTTCACACGCAGAGACATATCGACAATCAATTTGCCTTTTCACCTCATCATTTTCGATTGCAAGGCATATCCTGTCGGTTCCCTTGTTTATATACTTGAACAAATACTTGATTGCCTTGCTCCGATTGCAAAGTACTCGACATTTATGTGAGCTTCGTACTTTAGCAAAAGATATGGATTGAATGGGACAACTGAACAATTGTCGAGAGCAACTCCACCCTTATCAATTATGAAACCCGTGTCTCTTCGCCTATATACATGATACCCATTCTCGTCTACACGAGTGCGATCATTGAATGATTTAGGGAATTTCTTTGAGCACCTGTTGTGATCCATACACGGAGATTTAGGATTAGCAGCACCACATGGTTCATGCAACATATATTCAGCAACTACCTCGTATAATCTAGGATATTTCTCCTTGTCAGGAATCTCAGCAATAATCCACTTGTCAATATCTTCAGGATTATGACCCTGATCCTGGAGGTTAAGAAAGAGAAGAATATGAGCATGCGGAAGGCCCCTCTTCTGAAACTCCACTGTGTATATAACTGCATGAATCAATTAACAAAATAAGAGGAACATGCTAATAAAAAAAATATAAATGACAAAACAATAAGAGGAAAATAAATACTCCCTCCGTCCCACTTCAATTGATCCCGGGGTGAATTTCACGGTTTTTAAGAAAAATGAATAAAGTGGGTAGAAATTAGAGGAGAGAGAATGTAAAAGTTAAATGTGTGGTAGGGAATAGGAGAGAGAATGTAAAAGTTAAAAATATTTAATAGGAGAGAGAATGAGTGGGAGGAATAGTAAGTTAATGATTGGTTTTTTTGTAAATATGTGGAGATGATAAGGGTATAAATATATGAAAAACTTTCCATTTATGGAATGGATCAATTGAAGTGGGACGTCCCAAAAAGGAAAGTGGACCAATTGAAGTGGGACGGAGGGAGTAATATTTAAAGATTTACTTACTTGCTTTTGGGGTGCCAAATACTTTGCCTTCCTTGAAATCTGCAATCATCTGATTAAGCTTCATTCTAAATACCCTGTTTAATACATCAGGCCTATCCTCAGGCCTAATGCCATATTTTTTACAGAATCTCGTAATCTCCGGCCATTTAGGATTACACGTAAATGTTATGAAAAGTGACGAATACCCGGTCCATTTACATATAGCGAGAGAATCCTGGTAATTTTGAGTCATCCACCGCTGCCCGCCGGTATAAGAGGATGGCAATATAACTCGTCTCCCAGATGCTTCACCGATATCTCCCCTTACCGATGCATCCGACAGATTTTTATAAGTTTCCATCCGAAGAGTAGGCTGATTATAACGTATCCATTGAAGCCTCTGTGTATCCATCATAACATATGCATCAACCATAAATTAGTGCAGCAACCGACCGCTTCTCATAAGCTGTGATCCTTCTCTTATCCTCTCCTGAAGTCGAAAAGATAAAAACTCTTTTATTGACAAACTAGATCTCTTTGCCCCGGGAGATTTATTTCTCGGAATGTCTGTGAAATATCCATCTTCACCGTATACAAATAACAGAGGATAATGTAGAGGAAGGTAAGATTTATCAAATTCATGAATATGTTTCAGAGCCCCATTTTGCTTTTCAATAACAATGTCCCTGACATCACCCGAATCATCAATATCACCTTCAATTATAACAAATGACCTCTCGAGGCCGCTTCGGCATATTAAACGGTTTTCCATCTCTACCCCGCTTTCCTATAAGCCTCAATTTAATATCTTTCTTCATTTCAATATGTGCTCGCCATTTCGTACGCCTCGCGCATAAGGGTTATGCACATCTATCATATTTTTCAAATCAGCAACAATTGACTCATCGAATGGAGAAGGCTTATCTTTATCTTTCCTGCTTGTGTGAAAGAATCAGACATATAAATAAAAGATAGTCATACAATATATGTAATATATATTATAATTCTCGAATAATTAAATAAAAACGTACCTGAAAGCATTAATTCTATTTTTAACTTCATTATCCGTGTCATAGATATAAAGCTGAGAAAAACGGGGGAGGGGGATGGCCGTCATTAGGCAATAAAGAACCTATTATATGATCATTCTTTCCTTTCAATTTAAACGAATATGCCATGGTCAACTGCACCGGTCATTGAAGTGAATGTGAACATAGAATTGTACGCTCAAATATTGTCTTTATAATTTTTACTCTTTTCATGCTTGTTCTCTAAGAGATCACTCAATAACTTAGGTGGCTGCACTAATGGTCAATCTGAACTTTTCCATTCATGCAGCATAATGAAAATTTAGGTTGTGTTGATGCTTGCGTACTTTTTAGCCTTTCATCATACCAGAACATCACACCACATTTCGCACATTCGTACTCCGGATCGCTTATATCCCCATAAACTACAATATATTGATAAATATTTAAATTATGTTAGTAATTCATTGGCTATACATAGAAAATAATAATATAATATATACTTGAGAAAAAAAAATAATGAACACCCGTATTATATTGTTCGTCCGAATCTTTTTGCTTTCTACCGACGCGCGCTTACTTGAATTTTTCCTTCTGATTTATTAACGACTCACTTGTTATCGCATGCATGCGAGAATTATTTATTAACGCGGATTCTGTATACAAATGGAATATATGACTTAGTATTAATGAAATATTTTATCATAAACTATTGAATAATAATTTGTAATAATAAATAGTTTTATTTAAAAATATCGAATGTTGAACAATTAAAAAAATCATTGCCTAAATTCACAGTAGGAGATAATAATGTTGTATTATTTGCTACTGTTACATTATATGTTCCTACAATGTCAAAAGAATGTTGAGAACGATTAATATATTTATTTTAGCTCTTTAAAATATATAGTTAACTAATAAATCAAACATATAACTTACCAGATATAGGACTGTTTTTCATTAATTCAACTTCAATTGCAGAACTGAATCCATCAACATTCAAATTTATCTTTGAAGATTCCAAAATAGAAGCAGCTACCTTTCTTGGTCTCCCAATTTTTCTTTTCTCACCGTCTTTTAACAAATTTGTCGTAATAGAATCCAAAGAAGAAGAAATAGTTTTTCTCGGTCGTCCAATTTTTTTGGCTCAAGGAGCGTGCCGTGGAAAGTGTTATGTACACTTGATCCTATGCTCGTAAATTTAGCTGAATAAGAAAAATAATTATTCTTTAATAAAAGATTATTAAGAAATTAAAAATAAAAATAAAATAGGAAAAACATTGTAAATTAACAAAGAAAATCATACATATAGATCCACGGTCGTGACTTGAATTAGGAGTAAGATTTTCATTTGTATGGTTGTAAGTGCTCCAATTTGAGCTTGTTAGAATTTTCGTTATAAAATTAACGAAAGTTATAACATTTCTAACAATTCCTAACTATCCTAACATTTCTAACAAAGGGAGGGTAGAATGGGCATTGCCAAATGAAGTTAAACCAAGAAAAGCATCTTAAAAAGCAAAACAAAAGAATAAAACCATAAATAGAAAGGCCGGAAACACAAAAACGGCCGTTAATTTGGTTTTTTTGAATTTTTATTCTTCCCGTCTAAGGCCGGAGCCGTAATTAATGAACAAAGGCACGCCACCGACCTTGTCCGCGCGGATACCTTTGTGCATTTTCAGGAGGGCTATAAATTGAGCCCTCCAAATACAAAAATAAGGAGGAAGAACACAATTGCAACGAAGTTCTCGCGAAATATAGAGAGAAAACAAAGGAGAATTCTCAAGAATTGTCACCTTTTTCTTTCCAATCTTTCCCTAACTCATACTCATCCACTCACTCTCATATTAAAGCCCTAAACACTCATACACTCAAGCCAAACACTCAAGAACACAAGGAAGATTGGTAAACCCTCCTCTTCCTAACCCTAAATCTCATCCATGCATGCATCTTCAAACTACAAAATGTAGTTCTTTCATCTTCTTTCTCTAGATCTAAGAAGATCACCATGGAAGACCATCTCCATGGATGATCTTCTACAAAGATCAACATTATTTTCAAAGCTTTTCTTTTTTACTTGCAAAAATGCACTTTCAAAACCCTAAAAAACCATTTTCAAGCACTAAATCTTGATTTCAAAGGGTAAAATCCCCCTCCCCAAGCAAATGAAATGCTTAGTCCTAATGTACCCCAAGGATGGTTTGGTATAGTTGATTCACCACTAAAATGTCTAGTGATCACTAACCAAAACCTAGGGAAATGGGGACAAGCATGGATGCAAAACCCCCTTAAAATCATATTTTCTTTTCTTGAGAAGTTGCTGTCCAGTAGCAATTTTCTCAGACCTCAGTCCATGGTCTTAATTTTTGGACACAGATGAACTTGGAATTTGGTGTTGACTACAAAACACTTTTTGTAGCCAACATCCAGAGATTTCCAGACATATTTTTACCTTATTTTTTGGGTGAGTAAAACTCCTCTTGTCAATTTTTCTTTCAGAGGCTAGTTCATCAGCTTCTGGGAATCCAGATCTCATATCTGAGGTTTCTAGAAGGTTTTGACCCCTCAAATCTTCTCCAAAATGGAAATTTCTTTCACACAAAGTTTATTCAAGGAGTCTAGAGAAACTTTCATTCTCTGAGTTCATCCAGATTATGAAGTTTTAGGACCCTTGAATCCATTTCAAAATCAGGTGTCTGCTGCCATTTTCTTCTGGCAGAAGTGACTTCTCAACTTCAAAAGGTTTTTTGAGTACCAAATCTCAATCCAAAAATCTTCCAAAAAATCATGGGATCAGTTTAAAGTCTTAAAAAGACATCCCAATTTTTACTTTTTCCAGTTTCAACTTATTTTGGCCAAAACACACACACACACACACACAAAATGATTTTCAGCTTGGAAGACTCGTTTTTACGAGGCGCGTCGGGTGCACACTAACGTCCTTCCCGACGCGTAACATGACCTCCGAACCTAAATCTCTGATCTCGGGCTTTTTCAAAGTTTTGGCCCTTCAAAATTAAAATGGCGTGGCGACTCCGTTTTTCCGGTTTTATTTGGTTTTTTCAAAGAAACGCAAAAATCGAATTTTTCCCGCGAAAAAGGCAACACATCGTTACAAAGTGCGGGCGACTACTGGGACTAAGCTTTTTAATAAAAAAAATGGTATTCGGTATATTGGTGGAAACCACTAAATTTCCCGTTATCGCATCCTAACACGAGTCGGGGATAAATTGTGGTCTAACAATCCCACGTACGGTATCACCGTTTTCAAAAAAAAAAAGCTTTTGAGGGTCAAGCTTCCGTCCCGGTTTCGAAAATCATTTTTGTGTGTGTGTTGATTTTTTTGCACAGTTTTCATGTTGTTTTGGCCGCCTCGGAGAAAGTCAAAATTTTGACTGTCGGAATAATGTCCCTAACTGTCGGAATTTTCATGCTTACGTGCTTATGTGCTCATAAAAAAATTCAAAAAAAAGATTTTCAAAAAAAAAAAAAGAAAATTTCCAAAAAATCATGCATCATGTTTTTAAGACACATAAAAAATCTCTATTTTACTCGTAAAAGAATATAGGCTTGCACACTACGCGCACGTGACCGGTACACCGCACACTACGTCCTTAACCCGGGGAAATCCTTGTCTCGGTCCGTTTGGTCTTATTACGCCTCTCGGATGAGCACATGTGACTACCCAAACATCCTACGGAGCCTCGTGTCGACCATGCACTTGTCCGTGACACACTTTGTCCGAGACCCGTTGGTTTTTAGTCCGGTCCGTGTCATGCCCCGTCCGTGTATAGACCTTTCCTTTCAAGCCTTTGTCGGCATACCGACTCAATATCTCTCGGGTCCCTAATCGCCGCTAATCGCCGAAGTTCCGCCGGTTTTCCGCCGGCAGACTTTGACCAAGATATTGACCGGCGCCTTGACTTCTGGCTCCGACCGGCACAAATTATACACCGACTCCCAAAGATTGACACCGAGTCATCAAGGATTAACTGCTATTCCATGCCTAATTACGGCTTAACCGACGATAAGTCAAGATCAATAGCGGACATTTATCACTCCAAATCATGCCGACTTTTCGCCGAGCCCCTCGGACACGATCTTGACTTTAACGTCGCCTTGTCCGTAATTTACATCGAATGCTCGTTAAGACTCGATTACCCGCCTTGACTTCTAGGATCGTTTTCTTTCTGGTCGGTGGGACCCGCTTGCCTTCTATAGGACCCTCGCCCGGGGCCGTCTCCACCCCGGGAGGTCGAAATACGTGGAATACGAGGGGCTTATAGACGTAGTGACTGGGGCCCACCGATCCAAAGAATCGCAGTAGTTCATGCGAAAAAGAAGAGCAATCTTTTCCAACCGATTAGGTTAATAAAACGTGTTTTAAGTAAACGTGAACAAATAACCGCATGTTGCATGAGCCAAAAGCCCAAACACCTACCCTCCTTCCATTCCTGCACATCCGAACCTTCATGTCCTTTCCCCGCAGCCTCCGCACAAAGCTTGGTTTCTGCACCGGTCACCGTTTGATCGCTGGGAAGAGTCAAGCGCATCGTCGCCTTCGCCGTTTGTTCCAACTCCGGGTTTCGTAATGTCCGCATCAGCCGGTAATGATGGGGATAACGTCACTCCGCCTCCCGGACCCCTCAGACACAGCAACAAAGTGGAATCGCTAGCGTAACGTATGAGGTTACGACAGGAAGCACAAATAAACAAATTTTACGGAGGCTATTAAGCAGTCACGGCCCGGCCGCCACCTCAATCCGGATGGCACCTTCACCGTGGAAGAAGACGAGGATGCCAACCCCACTCTCGCCGCCACGATTACACCAGGATGCCGCCACCCACCTCCTATGGTGCCACTACCAGAACTCCATGCTCCTCGATTTTCGGGTCAGCCAGCTCCCCAACCACGTACCACCGGATCCACAGCAGCCTCGACGGCAAGACAAATCAAATGGGGCAAAATCAAGATTTTAATGTCTTCTCATGGTTGGGGCTATCTCGGAATGCCACGCCTGATCGGATCCCTCCTCGGGGCTCGGAACCGATCAATCCGGACTTTCACAAAGAATAAACACAGCTCGAATGCCGCCACAACTTGGTTCTGACCTACGCTCGGGAGCCCCTCCTCGTAACAGCACTAGTTCGCCCGCTTCCTCACACAAATCCATTCCTCACTCAGACTTCTATGGGTTACCAAGCCTCCATCCCTGTCATCCGAATCACCAGACCGCAGCATTCAGGTTACACACCTTCACCACAAGCACCATGCAATTCAACAATCCGGACAAAGCAGCCCCGCACTCAAGCCTACTTACGGGCCCCACTGAAATCCAAGTTATCCGGCCACATCGGGCTGCCCCCACCTACTTTGCCGCTTGAAAATCCACAAAGAAGCCGCAAGGTTCTACCCTTTTGCTCAGCTCCTACTCATGCTCCCTGTGGTAACTCACCACTTCAGGACGTTTTCACCTACGTCCCCGGGACCAAGGCCGTTCCTCTCCACCCGCCTCGCTCCGGTGGTAGCTCCTCTCTAGCTCAGCCACTAGCTTGAATGCCATGGTTCCGCCACAAGACCCTCATCCGGCCCGGTTCATGGAACAACACAAGGAAATGAAAGCGCACTTGCCGAACCGAGAAAGTTCCGCTTCCGCCTACTGCACGGACTCCATTGTTCCCCGCCCCCACAAATTCGTGATGCCAAATCTGGATCTCTTTGATGGAACCGCATGTCCGAAAACCCATTTGGACACGTATACCTTGGCGATGAAAGCCAAAGGATGTACCAATCAAGCCACTGGGCCGACTATTTCAAACGCTTATCCTCAAGTCCAGCCGCCTTTAAAGTGGTTCTTCCGTTTGAAACCCGGGCTGTGGCCACATGGGACCAAATTACCAATGCCTTCACGTAAAAAATATAAGGCCAACTTGGAATGGGAAACAAATAGGGTTGACCTACAAACAACAAAATGGCCCCGATGAGAATGTTGGGGACTTTTACAAGCGGTGGAATCTCGAAACTCAAACGGCCATCCCTCCTTCCGAAGAGGAACAACTGGACATCTTCCAAACCATGCTTGAAACCACATCTCGAGAGCCTCCCTCGGGCCACTTCCCATACTCTGCACTTACGGGCCATGGTTAACTCTCGCAGCCTAAGTTTGAAAAGGCCTACACCGCAACCGTCCGCTCGCACTCGCTCTGGGCGTATATCGGGGCTCCTCCCCGCAAACACCGCCCTCGGCTCCCGCTAAAGGCAAAGAAATGATTAACTATGCGGGACAGAATGTAATAACACGACTCCTTTTGCTCCCAAGAAACCGGCCGAGCCTGCACCGCGAGGTCATAAATCTCGAAAACTTTGGAATGCCCCGAATGACATCTTTAGGGATCGGTGAAAGAAGGCTTGCCGCGGCCTTTGGAGAATTTCCAACCCGTAAATCCGAATGCTCCCGTGGATACTACAAAGTATCGTGCCTTTCATCAAGCTCACGGACATCTCGACCGATGTACCGCTTACTCACGAAAAGGCAATCAGTGGCTAATAGAGCAAGGAAAGTTGGAAGGCCCCGGAGGGGCCTAACACAGTCTCAAAAATCCGCCGCCACTAACCATAATCAGTGAATATGATTGAATGCGGAGAATCTTCACACGCCTGTGAAGATGCCGCGAAGGTCCCCAAATACCCGTGGCCAACCTCGTCGAGATCCCGACCCGATTCCCCCTCGCCAAATTTCGAGGATATCGAACGAATCCGACCCATCTTCGTCTCATGTCGAGACTCCTTGCAAGAATACGAGGCCCGCTATTTTTCGGGTGAAGGAAGGCCGATACCGAAGAACCGGGGCTTTTCCATTCAAAATATGAAAGAACTATTTATACAAGATGGTTAGAATACCAAGAAAGATTGAGCAAGAAAGTTTCCGGGCGAGCACTGCATCGGGGCTTATCAAGAAGAGGCCGAAGAGCATCTCGGAGCTAGTACACTTCTCGCAAATTGGCTTGGGAGAGCTCCGAATATGATCCCGAGAACAAAGTGAAGAATCGGAAGAGGAGGATTCCTTCTATATCCTACCCGGTGTCAAATACGTGCCACCCCCTCTCACTCTTCCTCCCGCAATTTCTCGGGAGGAGAAGTCAATCGCAGCTTACCATCACTTCCGGAATGGGAGCATATGACAACTTGCGGCCGCACGCACCCTCTTCCCCTAACAGATTTGACTGTCAGCTCTCTCGCCCGATATCCCCGTGGTATGGGAAGACGATTCTCGGCGACGACGATGATGACGATGACGATGATGATGACGAGAGCGAAGAGTCAATCGAGGCCCTGCACTTAATCAATCTCGGAACAATCATGCCCGAAATGAACCTACGGGAGCAAGCCACAATGGTTGGTTGTCACCAAGCGACAATGAAGGACCGCCGAAAGTGCGGATCGATTCCAATGGAGACAGACTTCTACGAGGTGTCACTTGTAAGATGCATTTGTGGCCAATGCCCTGGCAGGATGAGGGACAAAGCAAAGCCCGCGCCTGCATCCGTACATATCCGAAATCCTAGAACACAACGTTCCTTATAAGAACCTCGAATGGTGAATGGAGAAGATTTATTGAAGCACCGGTCGAAAATGGAGGGTTTCAACACCGGAAGATGAAGAATTCGTAAACGTTATTGGATCTTTTTCTTCTTTCCTACGAACGGATGGCGTAATAACCGTAAGGGTCACCCGGGCCGCTCGAGCGCAACGAATGCCCGCAATCACCGAAAAGGGTTATCGATTCGAACGTCTCCCAAAGGGCCTTCATACCTCATGAGTCCACACGACGCCTTTCTAATCAAGCTACAGGCCCGACAATGGACCCCGGTGCTCCTTATTTGGACACGCATCTATCGAGCCGCTACCTCAAGCTCCGAAGGGGAACGTTGCCTATCCTTCACCCGTGGCCGCCCTACCTCGCAAGACTCGAAAGAAAAAGGATATACGATGAGATGGAGGCCGATAGCCACAACTCGTGGGCCATCCAAGGGATGAAATCGAAAAGCCGCCGAGTCCCGACAATAGCGACTCTTGTCTGCATGATAACAATGAGCAAGGCCGGCCACGAGAGTGAATCGGAGGACGCCCTAGCTCAGGGCCATCCAGGGGCAACAACACAACCCTGCAAACCCAAAAGCCTAGAACTTGGGAAGCAGCTTATAAGGGCCGCCCAGAAGAGGCCAATATGCTCAAGCTCGCCCGCACCGCTGCCGCTCCGTCGTAACCAATGGCCAATAGCCAAAAGGGCTCCCCGTTAACGTTGGCAAGATTGAAGAAATCTAGTCAAGAGACGATCGATGAGGAAGTTAATCCGTTAACCCGATCCGCGGCATCTTCCAAGGAAATCCTAAGGCGTATAAGAAGGCCACGCATCAAGCACCAAAAGAAGATCGCCGCCCTATGCTAAGACAACAAACCTGCACTCGAAAAGAGGATCCCGTGCTCACCTGGGGGCTTGAAGCAAACACAGCCAACATTTCCTCTCGGTCTCTACTCACTTCGTCTTATCCCCATGTCAAGCCGGAAGAAAGCCCGGCTCGCACTCTCGTGCCTATTGATGCTACTCCCGATGATGTGGTACACTGATTGGAAACATCCACTACGGGAACATAATCACTTTCACATCTCGACCTCCCTCAATTTGGGGCCGATCATAATGAGCCTCTTCATCACAAATTCACTGGACGAACGACGCCTCCTCGGGTCCCGGTTGATAATGGGTCCTAATGAACATTCTTCCAAAGAAAGATCATGAGCTTGCTTGATATCAAGACTACAGACTTGAAGCCTTCTTCTCTCACAACCAAAGCTTACGACTCAACATCCCGAGCAAATCCTGGAGTTGCTACTTTAGACCTCCTCGGGTTTGGACAAATTGATACCTGTGGAATTCCAGTGTTATCGACATCCCGATTACTTTCAATGCCTCTGGGAAGACCTTGGCTGCACCAAGTCAAAGGGGTCGCCTCAAGCCTCCACCAAGGTGTGTGAAATTGCCTCGAATGGGGATCTGACGACCATTTACGGGGATTTAGTCACTTTTTAGAGGGCATGACACATGCGGAATACCTATTCTGGAAATCAAACATGATGAGGAAGGTCACATGCTAACGGAGCTTCACGGCCGAGCCTCCCAAGGCCCAAGTGTGCAACATAGATCTCGACGGTCACTGGGATAAAATCCCACCTGGGCCTTGAAAATGATGAGAAAATGAGCTATCTACCCGGCCTCGGTCCTGGGGAAGCGCCAACAAGGAACTTTCAAACTCATCGAAGTGAAAGGGCGTAATACTCGCCACTCGCCCGGGATATGAGGCCTCCCCAACGGACACCGCAAAGGGAAAGAGATTTGAAGCCGCCACAAGAAAGGTCCGCACGACAATCCCAAATCTCTCCCCTTCAGCCCTAATTTGGCCGACTACTTTGTAAAGGGTCCCACACAACCAGGAAACATCACAGAGCCCACTCCTACGGCAGGATGGCTAAAGCTACAGGATAGCCTACTTCAACAAGTTCGAGGAACCAAGGCTAACCCGGTCCGTAGAATGTTCCCGGACCTACCCAAGATACCGGGGCTACCACCGCCATTACGAAGAGCGAGATACCTTCGTAGAGGCGTGCCCGACTCCGGTGGAACAGCTTCGAGAAGCTCACAACCACTATTCCTATCGCCCAGTGGAGATCCGAAACCCGAATTCGAACCGACAAGGCCAAAAGCTAAGGCCACGGAATTTCCTCGATGATCGGGATGGTCTCGGTTATGCAAAGAATTGTTCGAAGAAGAAGTCCAAAGCGACCCGATTGATCTCGGCTCACCCAAGAGATGATAGCGGCAATTGAGAAAGGAAAACAAAACAAAGACAGCTTCCCGAGTCACGAGGCCACCAATAGCGATGCCGCTAAAGAATTGGGAAACTCTCTCGTGCCCGTCCGCGACCAAGGAGGAAATGATCACCAAGCTTGGATTGGTCCCCGTCCTCAGGTCAATCTAGGACAAGTCCTCCTGCCTCTCTCTCGTTAAGATCGAGTCTCTAGGGTCGTCCGATGGCCTTACGCCCGAAGACTACGAGTCCGTAGCAAGCGCCGTATTCCCTTTCGTTTTCAATGAAATGACGAACCTTTCGAGTATCCCTTGATTGCCACTTTAACTAATGATGAATTAATTAAAAAAAAAATTTTTTTAATAATAATTCATTAGATAAAGAAGCGTACACATTAAACGAAAAGAAAATCAAACAAAAAAAAAAAAATCTTTAAGCAAAGTTGTCCTGGAAGAGGAAAATCGAGCCCAAGCCGCCGAAGAGATTTTGACGAGTGTGAATTTGGGAACCGCGGAAGAGCCTAAAGAGACGCAGATTGGCGATTTCTTCGAAGGAATCGAAAGGATGCTCGCAAAGTCCTACAAAATCCTCAATTCAAAGAAAGTTGCCCTCTTCATCAAAGAAAACATCATGTGCAGATACGGGTTGCCGCCGAAATCATTTCGTATAATGGATCCCACTTCAAGGGGAATGTGAAAAAGTTGTCGGCGGAATTCCGAATAACCCGTCACAAGTCATCCCCTACTGTGCCCCAAACCAACTAGAGCCGTCGAAGCAAACAAGACTCGAAAATATCATCCTGAAAATGGTCAGTCCAAGGCGAGAGATTGGCCCAGAAGTTACACTGCACTCGGGGCCACAACACCGGGCCGAACGGCAATCGGGGAAACACTCTTGCTCCTCACATACGGAATGGAAGCCGTACTCCCAATCGAGCCGGAAATACCCTCGCTCCGTATACCGCTGGAAAGCCAAATCAACGAGGTCGAATGGCTCTGCAGTCGCCATGACGAATTGGCCCTACTAGACGATTTAACGCCGACCGAAGGCCATGGAACACATCCGGCCTACCAAGGAAGAATGGCCAGAGCCTTCGACAAGAAAGTAAAGCATCGGAGATCCGAGAAGGTGATCTCGTTTCTAAAAGAAAAGCCCTCACCCGTATCAACCTCTCGGCAAATGGGAGCCCGTATGGGTCGGGCCATATGTCGTCCCGTAAGATCTTCTCCTGAGGCGCCATGCAACTTGCGACTCGACGGGAATCCCTCAGTACACCCAAAGGAATGGTGACAAGCCGCGTATACTACGCGTAAAAAAAAAAAAAACAAAAAAACAAAAAAAAAAAAAACAAAAAAAAAAAAAAAAAAAAAACAAAAAAAAAAGAGTGCTAAAAGAGTAATACCCAACTAGGTTAGAAACCCGAAAAGGGCGGCCTAGGTAAAAACAGTGGTTGCACCAAAAAAACAAACAAAAAAAAAAAAAAAACAAAAAGAAAGAGTGCTAAAAGAGTAATACCCAACTAGGTTAGAAACCCGAAAAGGGCGCCTAGGTAAAAACAGGTCGCACCAAAAAAAAACAAACAAAAAACAAAAAAGAGTTCACCAAAGTGCTGAACTACATTTAAGACCCGAGCTCCTCAAAATGAGGGGAATTTGCAGTACCGGGCAAAATTCTTAGAAACGGCCTTCCGGTCTAAAGCACAAAATAAAAGCCATACTTCTTGGGCATCAATACAATTGATCGTACTGCTACGAAAGCGTCTCGAAAAACTCTAAAGCAATTCAAATGTTCATTACAAGTTAAAAGCTCTTTGATGAGCTCTAAGCCTCGATTCATTCCTACCATAACCGGCAACCTCGTTAAAAGGAAAACTAAGATACATAATCAAAACTAATGTGTCCTCTGGCTATGGCAAGAAAGGGATACTTGGAAACCTAAGAGTCACTCCAAGCCACTCGCATCGGGTCTCTCCCTTCTTCTTCCCCTCCGAGTCTTTCTCTTCTCTCGAACTCGGAAAAATGCTCGGTATTCCTCCTACCAAGCTTCCGTATAGGGAGTAGTCAGGGTCTATCAAACTGGGAAATTTCTCCGTCAGTGGCCTTAGTAGCCCTAGCGCCATCCCTCATCTCCCGTAGTTTCCTAGCCGGTAGCATAGGAGCCCTCCCTCTCCCCCCGGGCTCTCTTGACGTAAGCCTCATAGGGGCCGGCCGCGCGTCTCCGCTCCCGCTACGGGAGGTGGAGACTGGGCCGCTCGCCTGCCCTCCTCCTCTCGTAAACACCGGTCCTCCGCACCTACAATGGCCTCTACGCCTGTCTCAAAATAGCCACCCGAGTCTCCTCCTGCATGCTCCCTCGTACCAACTCGGTACTAAGCGGTCGTGAACACCT